>BPVZ01000026.1:1219771-1242130 GCA_020521535.1 Rubroshorea leprosula | reverse complement strand
TTCCTTACTTAATCTCATTATTAAATTGTAAACATAGAAATCAAATTTAATCAAAGCACTATGCCTAAATTTTGTCAAAGCACTATTTATTAGTAATTATAAAAAATCATTTAATTTATATTTATAGTTAATTCTTAATAAAAACATTTATAATTAGTAATTATTTAAACAAATCCAATACTAACAAACAATGCATGGAGTGGCTCTCTTTCTTGTTTATTTGTAATATTTGTTGACAATACAAAATGAAAGTAGTTTCTATTAGCTTTTTTCATTTTATTAGATGCAAGAATTAGTATGCACCAATTGATTGTTGTTATATAGATGTTGTCAATAAATATTGCTAACACACATCAATAGATCAATTTCATATGAGGAAAATTTTGTAGAAAGATTGAAAAATTTCTTGTAAAACTATAATCATTTTTATGGTTTTTTGTTTATGGTTGGTCTAAACTTAGTACTTTTGTGTGCTTAAACTAATTTTAAGTTTTTTCTTTTTTTAAAAAAGAAGATACCAAGTTACCAAGATATAAAGTAATATAATAAACTAAAGTTGCAAATTATAATCTACAAAACTATAATGTTATTTTAGTAAGAAGTTTATTGCTTATATGATTTATTTGAATGCACGTCAATACTAAATGGTGAAAAGAATATTGATAAATATATAAAAATATAGATTGTACCCAGTGATCTACCTGTTGACAAGTTATAAGTAATGTTTAATTTTGGTTTTATCGAAAATGAGAATTCATTCATATAATATATTGGGGTGACTCATAAAACCTACAAGATTTTTGGGAAAAGCCTTGATGAATAATGATAATGAGTTAATGACTAACATACATAGTTAACACTTCTATGAATTATTCCGATTATAGAGACATATCCTACAATATGAGCTAATTTTGCTCATACCCTAGTTATTGAGGTTAAGACATGCTCATAGTTAATTCAAGAAACTTGCTAACGAGAAAAGACCTTAAACACACACTAAAAGGAGAATTATTGACTTGGTGCTCAAAGGGAGAATTGTTGACTTGGTGCTCCCAACACTCACAAGGTCTCTCAATCCTAACTAGCACAAACTTAAGACTAAATAGACCAAACAATAATTAAGAAACTAGAATGAAAAGGAAATTAAAAAGTAGACTAACATTAAAACCTTACCAAAACTAAGGCCTAGTAACCTAGGCGAAAACAAGGATAACATAAAGCCAAAGTTCCTAACTTACTCTAAATTAAACATTAAATAAATACAAAAATTAAAACCTAAACATAGTTGGGAGACTACAATGCAATTGAATCACTTAATCATTTTCCACCTTAAACTTTATCGCATGCCCTTTGTTGCCTTAATTTCCAACCTCATCGAGCCACCAAAGACCACCACCCAAGTTTCCATGTACAACCTCTCATCCCCATCTTCCACCCTTTACCTCCTCAGTCTTGTCCATAGGCCTTAATCGACTTCTTTTCCCATCTAAATTTCTTACCACCATGTGCAACCATGGTAATAGTCTTCACCATTATGGATAACCCTCTCAAGGGCTTTAACCCATAATGACCTCACACTAATTCCTCGTCGTCAGCACCTACCCCTCACTCATAGCCCTATGCCTCAAATCTTCAGATTCACAATCATCATAGTAGCTCTCAAACTACAGCCCACCTTCATACCCACTAATCCGCAAGTATGATCCCACATTAACACACCCACCAAAGTAGTAGAAAATCACCATTTAACAGAAAAACAGAGTACATGCCAAACGTAAGAGTTGTTGACAAAAATTACATGAAAAAGAATAGATGAGAAGAGAAGAGAAGAAACCCTGGTTGCTAGGGAAAACTATTATCATTAAGGACAAATTACCAAGGAATAATAGACTAACACTCTCACAGAACCCTTATTGTTCTAGTTTTTATTTTTTTGTCCTCATATTTTGAGTGAGTTATACAAGAGTGTTGTTCCTCCCTTATCTTAAAGTTCAAATTTATAACTTGCAACTTGAATTATTAAGCTCTTATTAGTTAAACATGCTAAAAGGCAGTTAACATTTAATTCTTTGGTGAGGAAAATTTGGTAAATTTAAGTTGTGTCTAAGATTACTTTCTAGCAATACATTTCCATGCGGGACACTACTAAAAGGATTTAATTTATTATAAATAAATTGATTTTAATTAGTATTTTGTATATTTTAATAATTATACAAATGTACAATTTTTAAATAATTAGAAAATATTAATTTAGATTTTAAAATAACATACAAGTGTAATACATGAAAAATAACATATAAAGCTCAATATGGCAATTCTAAACATAACTTTAATTTATTACATTCTTATAAAATTGGGCCTTATTTTTTTGTATACATAATTAGGACTTACTCAAAATTGTACATGATTACTAAGGATTGTTTTGGGTTTTGGTTGTAAGAAATTGAACAATATTAAATTAAAACTAAAAAAGTTAAATGAATTAAAAGAATTATTGTTTTTGTTTTGTTATTAGGTAATCCTATGTATTGAATACTAAATAGTTGAATTTAATCTTAAATTTTAGGTTCCATTTAGTATAATTGCAATTTTTAACTTTTGATTTTAGTTTTAAAAATTTAAACAAATCAAAATTAATAATTGAAAAGTAAAATTAATTAAAAATAACAAATTATTCATTATAAATTTTTAAAACTAGTACTAAAAACTTCAAATTTAATTAATTTATAAAACTTCTTAATTTTATTCTAAAAATATTTTAATTTTTAAAAACCAAAATTTAAATTTAAAATCATAATCATAACTTAAAAACCCAATGCACTAAAAAATGGATTATAAGAAAAAAGATAATGAGCACTAAAAGATTGATTATAAACGAAAAAAATAATTTAGAGCATTGGAAATTGAAGTTACTTTGTCAAAAATTCAAATATGTGCTTATGCTTCCAATTCCCTCTCTCGTATATTTCAATCACTTACAAATAAGGGTTTAGTTAAAAATTTTTTAAATTAAAAATTTAATCTAAGATAAATTTAGATATGCAAACTTTTATTTTACCTAATTATTTAATATAAAAAAATATAATTACTTTTTAGTATATGAAAACGTATAAAAAGAATTAGCAATTTATTGATTTAAGTGAAAATAATTTGACATTTTTTACAATGAAATTTTAAATTTAAATTTTAGAAATAAAAAAAAAGATTTAAAAAAATTATTCTTTTATAAAATCTAATTTAATTTGATTTTAAATAAGTGAGATTTACGTATTGTTTGGATTGGAGGTGTCGAACGGGGAGGGAGGGGAAGGGATGGGAACGGATGACAAGGGAAGGGGAGTGAGCGGAGGGAGATCGATGAATTTGGAATCCTTTCAACCACCCTCAACTCTGCAGATTTGCAATCGTCCTAATTTGGGGGGTTTGGGAGGGATTTTAGGGGCTGTTTAGATTAGGTTAAAGATAATTACAAAATTAACCCTTTTATCTATTAGCATAAATTGTCCTCCTCTTTCTTGTGACAACAGCATCAAAACTAGAGGAATCAATTGAAGCCATAAACTAGTGAGTATAGCTTGAACACTCGTTCTTTATCATATTTTTGCTTTTTTGTTTTTTAGTTCCAAAGTTTGTTGCTGCATTTGTTTATAGTCTAAATCTATCCAGTAGAGAAATAAATGAGATTAATACATGTCAATACCATTTTTTCTCCCCTTGTTATTTTTATCTTTTGTTGATGTCTAATTTTTTATCTTTTTTCATGGCCCTACTGCCACGTCTTTTTTGTTTCGTAATGGCCTCCAGTTGCTTCACTGGCCGGAGTAGTTCCTGTTGAGCAGAAGGATACAAAAGCTACTTGTTCATCTCTTTTTGGGAGGTCAAAAAGCAAGGTAAATTCACATTCATTTCAGACATGTTACAACTTGACTAAATTAATGAGAGTTACTTGAGAGTTGGAATTTTTATTAGGTCCAACAACTATTAAGCATAACCTCCCTCTAACCTTTCCAAATTGTTTCTCTAAATCTGGAATTTGCATTTGATATCAAGGGAATAGTATCATTTGTCTCCCTTTACCTAGTTTCATATTGTATGTGCTATGCGCTCAAATGTTTGTTATCATTTATAAAGATGCTAACATCCTTGTCATGGACTACTATAAAGTAAATAAAGAAACAGGTAGCCTAGACATGTTAAGCATTGTCTTTCTGAGCTTGGCTGCATTTATTGCAAATGAAAGCCAAGCATCAGTTTGAAACCATCTTTTAGTCATAACTACTCTCATTGACAATTCTAGCCCAAAAAAAAAACAAAAAAAAAAAAAAAGAGTGAAGAATAAGGGAAAGCTGCCATACTCATAATTTGGTTTAGATATTTCCTTGACCTTGAACCTCTACCTTGCAAATTAATAGTGAGATCACCACTAACTTTTAAGGTTCTACTTTGACCAGTGAAGCAACTGGCCAGAGCAAAATTTAAATTCTACACCTAACCACTGAAGGAACTAGCCAAAGTAGAATTTAAATTCTACACCCGACCACTGAAGCAACTAGCCGAAGTAGAATTTAAATTCTGAACCCAAGCTGCATCTTTACCTTTATGGTTTATTTCCTTTATCAAAATTTGTTTACTAGCTTTTGTTGCGCTTTTGTTGCTCTACAACCAATTTTAATTGTTTCTTATGTCGCTTTTTCCAAAAGGTGTTTTAAGTTGGATTGTGTTCTCTTGCTTGGTTATATTATATCATGTTGTTTGTACTCTTGTAGACAACCTTTCAAGCTTGGTTATATTTTAACATGTTGCTTGTGTTTTAAGTGAGTTATTGTTCACTTGCTTGGTTATAATTAGATTTAAAAGGACAAAGCTGAGATAAGGGTTTGGTTTGCTAGCCTTCAAGTATTGATCAAGGTATTTCTAATTTAAAAATTGTTAGTTTATATTTGTATATTGAAATACCTTATATTTATATTTGTACATTGTTAGCCTTTGATTAATCTTTCATTTCTTAGTTATAAAAATTTTAATTTGTATTTTATAAATATAGATGGATGCCATGAGAGACATGCGTAGGAGGGGCATTGCTCATGTAATATGCTTAGTTGTTTATTGGTGGTTTCTTAGAAGTCGATCAAAAAGGAAGCTTCTTGATGATAATATAATTAATGAGAGAGAATGAGGTTGAGATGAAATAATGAACAAAATTGTAAGGAGTGATAGAAGCTGTTTTATTATAGGAATGGGCCCTAAAGCTTTTCTACAATTCTGTGACATACTTGAAAGGGAAGGAGGTCTCCAACCCACAAGGAGAGCAACTATTGAAGAACAAGTAGCTAAAACTCTTTATATTCTAGCTAATAATGCAAAAAATCGTTCAGTTCAATTTTGGCTTTGACGTTCCGGAGAAACTACTAGCCAACATTTTCATAGTATGTTGAGAGCTATAATAGTAGTTGAAGAAAAATTTATCAAACAACCAAATGGTTCATAAATCCCTGTGGAGACAATGTCAAGTAGTAGATTCTATCCATTCTTTAAAGATTGTGTAGGTGCAATTGATGGAACACACATTTGTGTAAAAGTCTCACCCTTAGATGCCCTTAAATATTGTGGTAGAAAAGAGTATCCAACCCAAAATGTCTTAGCTGCTTCTACATTTGACTTAAAGTTCACTTATGTGTTAACAGAATGGGAAGGGACTGCCTCAAATTTTAGAATTATTAAGGATGCATTAAAAAGAGAAGATAAGCTAATAATTCCATATGGAAAATTTTACCTTGTTGATGCTGGATTTATGCTAAAAAGTGGTCTTATAACTCCTTATAGAAGAGTTCACTACCATCTCAAAGAATACTCATATAATCCTCTTCAAAATGCTAAAGAATTATTTAATCTTAGGCATGCATCCCTACGTAATGCTATTGAAAGAGCATACGGTGTTTTGAAAAAAAGATTTGAGATTTTAAGAGGCGGATCCAAACCATTCTATGGAGTGAAAACTGAAAATTTAATTATTTTAGCTTGCTGCATTATTCATAATTTTTTAATGGGTGTGGATCCTGATGAAGACCTTATAGCTGAGGTAGATATGGAATTGAGAAATCAAGATAATTCCCAACAAGCTCGTACTTCTAGAGAGGAAAAAGAAGTAGCCACCAAGGGGGAAATGTTGAGAGATGTCATTGCTACTGATATGTGGCACAATTGCAAAAATTACTAGTTTACTTAATAGCTTTTTAGATTTGTCTTTTTTGTAATTTTTTTTTGTTCTTTTGACTTAGGTAATTTCTTTGTTCTTGAATTGTTTACTTTTTTTTAATGTTATAATTAATAATTTTTCTTTATAACAAATTTTTACTTATTAAAGTTATCTAATAACTTCTTTTATTTAGGTATGGGTGGGAAGAAGAAAAATAGTAATATTGAAAATGCAAGTGAAGAAGGCAAATTAGTATGGACACCTATAATGGATGAGGCTCTTATGGATGCTTTCCTACATCAACATAATTTGAGCAATAGGGTAAATGGTTCCTTTACCACCAAAGCATATGAAAATATTGTTAATGAATTGAAAGAAAAACTTGGGAAGGATGTTGACAAAGATAAGGTTAAAAATCGCATCAAAACATTGAAGGCAAACCTTTCAAAATCTCATGATTTATTCAAAAACCTTAGTGGTTTTTCATGGAACCCTATTACCAAGTTATGGAGTGCAATAAGGATGCTAAAGAGTGGAGGACAAAACTAGTGTTGCACTATGACACATTTGTGATACTATTTGGAAATGATTGAGCTACAGGTGAAAAGTCAAAGATTGTAAAAGAATTAAAAAAAAAAAAAAGCAATCATCCCAACAAGATAATAAGTTTCACAATATCATTGAGGATATTGATCATATGGCGTCATAGAATCAGTTGCCTTTGGATGGTTTTGGAACTAATGATGTTGATTTGATCCTTTGACATGTCTTGGAGGTCCTTCAAGTGTGCCAACTAACTCAAAATCTAAAAAAATAAAGAAGTCATAAGAAATTGAAAATGAAGCAATGAGCACTCAAGAAGCTATCAACAATGTAGCTCAAGCTCTATCTAAAGGGAATTCACGTCCTCCACTTTTAAAGGCTAAAGTTTGGAATATGTCGGAGGATTTGGGACTTAACTTAAATCAAATTACCTCTGATTATTTATGCATTCAAATAAATTAAGAGCAGTACTAGGATGTCCACTGGGGAGACGCTTGGATATTGTTATGAGGGTTGTTTTTGGTACTTCTTAATCATCGAGTTCTTGGGCACAATCCTTACCTTTATTTTTTAAATTTGACTAATCTAGAATGCATCAATTGGAATTTATGTTTGAATAATTTTTTGTGGTTTGGTTTTTATTAGTTATTTTATTTTATGGTTTATTGGCATCATTGAGATTATATTGTAATAAAATTATTTGCTTTTTATTTTTAGAATCATTGTTTACTGATTGCTTCATTTGCTATTTCTTGTTAAATTTTAATTTTATGTTTTTTCAACCAATAATTTTTTCCCTTTAATTTGTATTTATCAAATTTGTAACCTAAAGTTATATTATGACCCGAAAAAGACATATGGTAAGATGCCTGGGCTTCTCTTATGCTTGTTTGCGGTGGATAATGGAGTGATTGAATGAATTGAACAAATGATAGCAAGGGGGAAAGAATACATAATCCCATTACAAGCTTAAAGGGTAAATTAGTACATTTAAAATTAATTTAAATCCTTCCCTTCCTTCCCTTCTTTTTACTTTTTTATCCAAACATAAAAAATAGGCTAAATTCAATAAATAGTCTATTAACTATGTGATTTATTTCAGTTCAGTTTAGAAACAATTTTTTCTTTCAAAATGATCTATAAATTATTATGTAGGCATTAAAAAAATTGTCAAAATTAAAATATATTTACCCTAGTAAAAATCTTGAAAGTTAGGATAATAAATCTTTAAAGAGATATTTTTTCTTTAATAATAAATAAATATATTAAAATGACCAAATTATCCTTAAAGTGAAGGGTATTTGAGGTCATTTGGCAAAATTCCTTTGCCTATAAATAGGCCATCATTTGATGAAGAAAAAAAAAAAGAAAAAAAAAAAAGGAAGAAGGAAGAAAGAGAAAAGGAGAGGAACAACAAGCTTCAAGCTCCCTCAACAATTCTCGAAGTTTCAAGCCCCAACCTCCTACCAAGGGTAAACTCCAAATTCATGTCAAGGAGGAAAAGTTTCAAGTGCAAGTCTTAAATCCCTTGAAGGACAAGAACAAGCTTAAGCCCTTGCCCTTCAGTCCCAACCTGCTGCCAAGGGTAAGCTCCAAATGCATGTAAAGGAAGAAAAGTTTCAAGTGTAAGTCTTAAATCCCTTGAAGGACAAGAACAAGCTTAAGCCCTTGCCCTTCTAAAATTTAGTTGTTAATCAAAGGATCTTGCTATTCTAAGACGTGTTACTCTTTAAAGCTCAAGCACGTGCACTGCAGCACTCCAAATCAGAGATTGTTTCTCATTTTTCTTCAAGTTTATAATAATTTGTATTTATTTTGCAAATCAATACATATTATTTGATTTTGCAGATTTTGTGACTACATATTAATTTTGTTTTAAAATGGTCTACTTAACAAACATTTCGTTAACTAACTAACAGAGTTTTTTCTAATTGTTGACAAGCTGCCCCTAAACTTTTGAAAAATGTTAAATTTAGTATATATATTTGTTTTTTGCAATATTTTGTTTTTGAAGTTTAAATTTTATGGCAAATGTAATAATTAATTAAGATAATAATTTTAATTTACACTTATCAAAATTTTAATTTTAATTTATAACAATCAATATTATAATTTAAATTTTATTATTTTTTAAAAAACTTAATATCATTATTAAATTACATATTTTTTCACTAGTTTGTATAGAAAAATAAAAAATTTTATTTTTATTTTTAACACTAATAATACATGCATGATTTTAATTTGGGGATTTATAAAATTGAAATAAAATTTTATTTTTCAGGTAATTTTAATTATATGTGGGTGCTCATTTAATTAAATTAAATTTTGGAAGGGTTTACTTATTAAAAATATTAATATTTAATAATAAATTAATTTTTTTTAGAAATTATAAAACTTAAATTGTAATATTGATTATTATAAATTAAAATTAGAATCTTAATGAATATAAATTGAAATTTCATCTTGATTAATTATTATATTTGATAAAAAAAATTTAAAATTCAAAAACAAAATGTTGTAAAAAATAAAAATATATATACTATATATAATATTTTTCAAAAGTTTAAGGGGCAATTTGTCAAAAGAATTCTGTTAGTAAATCAATAGAATGTTGCCAAGTAAACAATTTTAAAACAAAATTGATAGTTTATAAATTATTTAAAAAAATTATTTCTAAATTAAATTAAAACAAATCACATAATTAATAAACTATTTATTGTATTTAACCTAAAAAATACAATCCTTTCATTCTCTTCTTCTTCCTCATTTTTTATTTATCCAAACAAAATTAACACAATTAGTTTCCTTCCATTTTCTTCCCTTCCCTTTCTTTTTCTTCCCCTCCATTCCCTTTTTTTACCCTCCATCCCCCTCCCTTCCCTTCCCTTTACTATTTTCTATTCAAACAATACGTTAATGTCGTTGTTAACTGGGTTAATAAAAAAATGTAAAAAGAAGAGAGAGAGAAAATAAATAAATAAAGCTCGTGAACTTCAACTAACTGGAAGATAACCAATGTGCTAATTTGACGATAAGGATTTGGGTACCAAACAATCAACCCTCAAATTTCTTGTCTACCCATTTGAAGTTTGAACTGCTATTGAACCCCCTTTCTCCTTTTTCACCTTCCACGCATATAAAGAACGTCGGCCCCCCCTTTGTTCCCATACCAAATTTTCAAGCCATGGCGTCCGATTCTGAGCAATCCAGCCTACCCTCCTTGGGAAAGGTTCCATTTACTTCAACGCTTAATTTGGGTTTTCGTTTTTCTCCAATTGTTAATCTGTCTTTTTACTTAATTAAAACTCACAAGCCACGGAAGAACTTATTAATATATTGTTCTGAATGAATGAAATGGGTGTTGAGTATCAATGGGTATTGGGTTCTAACGTCGTTTCTACTTCTTCTCTTCACTCTAGAGGCAAACAAAGGGGTTTTTATTTGTCAGGGTAATTGGAAGATACAAACTTTTCAATTATGGTATTCTTCATTATCTAGTCTCCAACGTATTTGCCTTTCACCCTAAAACAACCAAAATTTTATTAATTCTGAGTATAAGGGGTAGTTCAACCCTTACATCCAGTCCTTAAATGCTTTTGAGATTCCTTTGAATCAGTTGTACTTTTGAACTTCTTTCAGAATTGTTCAAATGTTTTTTTCTTTAAAATTGTTTCAAAATTTTCTTACTCTTTTGCTATATTTTGTTCAGTTTTATCGATTTGAATCCTTTTGGATTAAAAAGAATAGTAAGGAATGTTGTTAAAGAAATTTCCCTTACTTCTGTAAGTTCTAATTATTAAATTTCAAAGGAATGAAAAAAATGAAATCTGTTTAAATTTCAGCCTGTAATTGTATAATTTAACATACGTGATTTTTTCAGGAAAAAACCAAAACTTTCACTTTTAGTTGCAGTTGTCTGAAATTCCTTGTTGATTGATAGGTGGGAAAGTCCTCTCGAGAGATTGGTGCAGAGCAAGAGCCTCTTGTTAATGGGATTCGCAGTTCTGAAAACTATTCTGTTGCTGCGGCTATTCTCCCGTGAGTTTATGCTCGTTGAACTTTGCTCTTTTTTATTTTTTATTTTTTCATCTTGAATTACCTTTTAAAATTCACTGATATGTCCATTCGTTTGGTTAGAGGTGGTCAAAATATCTACTTATAGCCCTGATCTTAATTTCTGGTGTCCAGTTGGCCACATGTGTGGTTCGGCAGCCAGCTTATCATAGGTCCTGGTAAAATTTTGCAACGAAACAGGGAAAATTTTCTAAAATTTTCTACTCCCTATTCTTCAAGGTGAATTAAAATAAATGTGATAAATTTTGATTTGTAAAACCTGACTTTAAATTCATAAATTTGAATTGACTAGATTTGAGTGGGGGCGAAGTTATAATTCCTGGCTCCCTATAGGAATTTCAGATTTGGAGAAATATTTTTCACTAAGTTATGTAGGAAGAAGTTTGCTTCCTTGCATGTGACTAGAAATCAGTTCATATTCACTGAGATGTTTCTTCTGATCAATTTAGTTATTTCACAATTTAGCTTTGTTTTAATGGCAGTTAAATGTGCCTAATGCTAAAATTTATCCTTATTTTGGCCATCAGCTAAAAGTTATGCTTCAATAGGACAAAATTGTAAATGGTCTAAGGAAATGGGAAGAAACAAATAGCTGCCTCTTTAGAATCTAATAACTCAATACTGATTAATCCTTCAGAATTTCACCAATGCAGTGAATGTTGTTTATATTATGTGTCATAATACATCAAGGAAAGCTATCAGCCTTAGTGATAAGTGATAACCAACTGACCCTTTAGTTGTTATCTAATGAAGCAGAAAATCCACATCCAAAATATTAATTTTTATACTTAAGCACTGTCTTGATGATTTCAGGTTTCTGTTCCCAGCACTTGGAGGATTACTTTATGGTTATGATATTGGTGCAACATCTTGTGCTTTAATATCTATAGAGGTATAATTTCAAGATACCTTAAAGAAAAAGAAAATGCAGCACCTATGGAGAGATATAATGCTTGCACGAATGTTCTATATTTTAATGTATTAGTATTGATTTATGCTTCATAACATTTATGTGGTGTTATGTTCATGTCTTAAGAGTTATTGTGTTCTGTATCTGTCATTCTCCTCTACCTTGATTGTTGACCATTGTTATGGCCTTTATTTCTAGCCATGATATTATTGTTGATTTCGAATAAGCTTATGTGAAATTTTGAATCATTTCCATCGATGAAAGTCAAAATGTATGCTCTAACAAAATTTCTCCTAGCGGTGATGAACTTTGAGTTTATTCCTCTTTTAGGGTGTAAGAGAAAGGATGGTGTACATGACTTGTTTCCTCTCTTTTTCTTTTTTTTTTTTTTTGATTTTCATAAGTAATCTTTTAAGCTTATCTAATCCTTCTATTGGTTGCAGTCAGCTACACTAAGTGGGATTTCATGGTATGATTTGTCTTCTGTCGAAATCGGTCTTATAGTAAGTTTCTAACTGCTTTGTTCTTGAAATGCTTGTTCTCTATAATCTGTCTCCAGTCTGCTCTTTACATATTTGCCTGTTTTCCTCAATGACATGTCTGCTAGGCAATGAATCAATAGTGATTCTATTCAATCTTGTTTTTGCTTTTTGCAGACTAGTGGCTCCTTATATGGGGCTTTGATTGGCTCTATCTTGGCCTTCAATATTGCTGACTTTCTTGGTAAGTTCTTTGTGTTGTAAACCTCAAGTCCAAACATGATGATAATGTTCTTTTTTAATATGAAGTTGATACAATGAATTTGATTTGAAGGAAGAAGAAGGGAGTTGATAACTGCTTCTATCTTATATCTAGTTGGAGCCCTTGTGACAGCACTTGCACCTGACTTTGTTGTTATGATAATTGGGCGGTTTGTGTTCGGCATAGGTATTGGACTGGTAATACAGATCATAATACCCTTTTCAATTTTTTGCAAGGCATTAGTGTATCTATATAATACTTGGTTAATAACTAAACATATTGTAACCTAATATTTTTAGTGAATCACTCTTATCTTCCTTTTCCACAAGGCAATGCATGCAGCTCCAATGTACATTGCTGAAACAGCTCCAAGCCAGATACGTGGTCGACTAATCTCGCTCAAAGAGTTTTTTATAGTACTTGGGATGGTTGTAAGTGCTCCCACTTTGTTATGTGAACTTTAGAGTTTTTAAGGAACAATTTTATATGTTATGCTGCTGTCTGTAGCTTCTTTGGATTTTTGTTTTTTTGAATATGGAAAAGTAATTAATCTAATAGTTACTTTTCAGGCAGGCTATGGGATTGGTAGCCTTTTAGTTGACATTATAGCTGGTTGGCGCTATATGTATGGAGCTAGTACTCCTTTGGCAGTGATCATGGGAATTGGAATGTGGTGGCTTCCAGAGTCACCTAGATGGATACTACTGCGTGCCATTCAGGGGAAAGGCAATATGCAGGACTTAAAAGAGACGGCAATACGTTGTTTGTGCCGGCTCAGAGGTGAAGCTATTGGAGACTCGGCTTCCGAGCTGGTGGATGAGATTCTTAATGAACTTGAATTTGTTGGTGAGGAAAAAGAAGCTACATTAGGGGAAATGTTTCGTGGGAAATGCTTAAAAGCCCTAATAATTGGCGGAGGACTAGTTTTGTTTCAACAGGTAATTTCGTTATTTGAGTTGCTAATATCTGGAAGCATTTCTTCTCAACATTTGACTTATGTTATCAATTTTCATGATAGATCACAGGGCAACCAAGTGTACTATATTATGCCGCGACAATCCTTGAGGTATCCTCTTTATGAAGACTTTCTTTATTAGTATACTGATTGTACATGGTAATTGTGACTCGTTGCTGTTGGCTAAGTGGTAAGGAGTGATGTAATCCTTGTTGGAAATGCATGTTCAAATCCCTCCATTGCCATGTAGGTGCAAACAATTCCGATGGTCCGTGCCCACCAATAGGCTGTACCCACCTCCCTTGGGTGGTGATTGGCCTGTACCTGTGAATGGGACAGTTTGCAGGTACCCATGGGATCAGTTGGGCCAAAGATCTAGATGCCTATGTTAAAGAAAAATCTAAGGAAATTCTTTAAAAAAGTCTTCATTGAAAATTGCAGTTACATCTAACCTACTATAATCTGATAGAATGCAGGATTTTCTGCAGCATCTGATGCAACTAGAGTCTCAATTCTACTTGGTTTATTAAAGGTGGGTTCTCTACTTTATCTGAACTTATATTCAATGCAATTCAAATCTATATTACTTGAAATTGGAAAATGGAAGTTCTAATGCCACATTAGCTTTGTTTAAATTTTAGGGTTTGTCTAACTTGTGCCCTAAGGGCATAGGTTAAGGGTGTATTAAATACACTTTTTTGTCATAAATTTGTATTGAAACAATAAATGTTAACCTTTAATTTATTAACTGTCCAATTAAATTCACTTGACACTAAAATTAATATCAACTTTTACATTTTTCAATGTACATTTATGATGAAAAGGTGTATTTAATACACCCTTAACCTATGCCCTAAGGGCACAGGTTAGAAAAATCCTAAATTTTAAACCACAGTTCAGGCAGAAACTGGTTCCACCTTAGGTTGCAAACTAATAATCAACCATGTAAACTTGGATGAAATCTTTTGAAATGTTTGCTTTGAAATTAGAGTTTTGCCTGCATTGTAAAGAAAATAGAGAGAAAGGGATGGGAAAATAGATAAATATGTGAGAAAGAGAATGAATTCAGAGGCAAAGGGTCAGAAATTAGGGTAAGTAGGATAGACAACCAGAGGAAATATTAAAGGAGTAATCAATACTTTATAAACACAAGTCCTAACATAATGTACTATAAACCTGAAATGATAGCAGTTGTAGGAAATCTAAAACCCAAATAAGACTCCTGATAGACAACAATGATTCATTGACAATGTTTATTGCATAATTTGCTGATAACAGCCACATAGCATCAAAAAAGTGGACACATACTCATTCACACATCCCACTGAGTGAAAAGAAAATTGTAAACTACTGCCACATCATTTTGTAAACAAACTTTGTCAACAAATCATTTTTGTAATAAAAAGACATAATTGACCCAGATTGAAATAAGAAACCCAATAATAACATAAATAATACTCAAACAACAGAGTCATCCCTAATTATTAAAATTCATTTGAAATTGCAAAGTAATCTCCAAATAATCAAAATACATAGTCAGCCCAATGATTTTTTTTTGAACAGACTACATCAGATTGCCTACATGTTTAATTAGCTCCAGGGCACATCTACTCACATAAACAAACATGTTATGATAACTATCTTTGACTTGAGGTTACTGTCAAAATCATTTTGACATTTATTTATTCATTGTCAATGGTTGATCTGTCATTTAGCCAGCTTTTGCATGGTTTATGGACCTTTTCCATGAAGGGACTTGGCATGTGTTTTATCTTCAATGTTTGACTTATTCTTCTCTGTAGTTGATTATGACTGGCGTCGCTGTCATAGTTGTTGATAGAATTGGGAGGAGACCTTTACTATTAGGTGGTGTTTCTGGCATGGTAAGTCCCTTGAGCTGCTTCCAGCAAATTTTCTAACTATTCTGTCAGATCGAATTGAATCCTACTTTCTTTTTACTTGACATGGATGTTTATTTTTACAAAATGTATAATGAAGCTTGAAAGATGCAATACTATGCATGAAAAATGATTCATGAGAAGTGAATTTCAGAGTGGTAGCAGCAATAATGAAATATATACTTATATTTCTGTGACAGGTTGTCTCTCTGTTCCTTCTTGGATCCTATTACGTTTTCTTGGATGATGTGCCAGCTGTTGCTGTTGTTGCACTGTTGTTATATGTTGGGTGTTATCAGGTAACCAGCATTTCCTTTTCATTTGCATATGAATTTCAATTATATTGTTTAATTTTAGTACAAAGAAACTCATCAATGGCATTATTGCCTAAAATATCAGTTCCAGCACATTTGGAATTTGATGCAGCTGTAGGCAACCCTAATTCGCTATTCTTTATTCTTTAATTCTTATTTTGTCAATTTATGGATTTATTTTGAGTGATGAGTTTTTTCATGTCCAGGAGTAAAAGGTTTTTTTAATTTCACCATTTTTGGACGCTACATGTTTTTTTTTTTTTTCATTTTTTATCAGCTAGTGGACACTAGGTTTTTTTTTTTTCCCACTTTGATTAAGATATTTTTTCTTATCTAAAGTGATACTGCAGTTTGGTCCACTCTTTGTTTAGCATAGAGCATTGGTGCAGTGACCATATTTATTAGAATAGACAAAGGTGACCATAAGACACTTTCAAAATAAACTAATTCAGAGATTTTTTTATCAGCAAAATAAATTTTTATTATGGAAGTACAAGTGGTACTCCAACACTTACACACAGTCTCAAATACAGAACTAACAGAGATTAAATAGGAAAGCAAAAAAATTCTGAGATTAGAAGCATCTTATTTGGACTTGGATACTAAATTTAATGTATGGAAAATAAAAGAGAAGGTTGGATATGTGGCATCATAAAAATAGTGTCCCAGCCAATCTATTTATGTTAGTATCACAACATGAAGACTTGGTAAAATACTGATATGGGACTCAAATCCCTTATCTTGGATTTGGACCCTAGTCAAGGATTCAAATCCCTTGTCCTGGATTTGAATCCCACAGGAAAACTTGACAAACTCTGAACTGACTAACAAATAGATTCAAATCCTACACACAATATGCTTAATTGTCTAAAACTTGGTATTAAGTCGAGAGACTGTTTATGTACATCTTTATCTATGTGGAGGAAAACTAAATAAATAAGAAAAAAAAAAAAAAAAAAAAAAAACAAATGACTGGTTGTTCCTCAAGTCCAAATCATCTTTAGGAACATGTCTCATGAAAAGTTGCTCATTTGTCAAGTGATTTGCCTTAATTCAAATACACAGAACTACTAGTTGTTTAGGATCAGATCAATGATGGTAGGCAACTAGGCACAAGGCTCATTGAAGTACATTCTAAATGACCAATTTAAAGATTATGGAGGTCTCCTCTTGTGACCTTCCTATGTTCCCATTATGTTGATTGTGTACCTGTTGCATGAGGAAAGAAGGAACTTCTCTATTTGTGATTATTTCACGAAAAGGACAGTAGTTATCGACCTATTTTGAATACTTCGATATTAAGTTTGTCTTTTAGTTTAACATGTGTTTTAACCATGCTGCTTGTGAAATTGCCTCTGCAGTTATCTTTTGGTCCCATTGGCTGGCTCATGATTTCTGAGGTTTTCCCCTTGCGCCTAAGAGGGAGAGGACTCAGTATAGCTGTGCTTGTGAACTTTGGCGCAAATGCACTTGTAACATTTTCATTTTCACCTCTTAAGGTACTTAAGGTTTCCAAACAATCTAGATTACAAGTGTAATTTCCTCCTTTTTTCATTTCATCTTCTTAACACATGCCATCCTCACATGGACATAAAAAATATAGGACATTTTCCTAGTTTAGCATTTCATGTATTACGCATGAAAAATGTGGAATACATGCTACAAGTACAGTGATCCTTTGTGTTCTTGCCTTGCTTGGAGAGAGAGAGAATTAGTGGCTTTATAGAAGGGATTTTTCTATATTTTTTGTATAGGTAATAACTGTGAATACAGTGAGGAGTGGAAAGTTTTGACAAGAATTATTTTGGATGGTAGGCATTGCTTTTTTTTATTTTGATTGTTAGTAGGCATTATGTTATTAATGTAATACCGAGTCTTGTAACCTCAGTGAGGAGACACTAGTTTATCACCCATAAAGAGACTTCAAATAGCCACCACCAATTCTGTCAACATCAATGCTTATGATTTGGCTTACAAAATCTATGGAGATAGTAGCAAGACAAGCTTTGATAAAAATTGACTAGTATCTTGGTGGCATTCATGTCATTCTCATGTATTTTTGTGGTTCTTTATGCACACTATCATGGATAGAGTTATTCTGCGTCTAATGTTTTCATATCCTGTTTATATGAGTCCAAACCAGACAGAAAAGCCCTAGTGTATGTTTTCATTATGGTATTTGTTTTATTATAGTAAATAATTGTTTGTGACATTACTCTTACACACAAATGCCCCTTGATTTTACTACTAACAAGTTCTTTGTTCGGGTGATTACAGGCTTGGCTTGGTGCTGGACTTGTGTTTTATATATTTGGAGTAATATCAGTGCTGTCACTTCTCTTCATATTCTTCATTGTACCAGAGACAAAAGGGTTAACTCTTGAGGAAATTGAAGCAAAATGCCTATAGGCTTGTCTGCTCCTATCGTCCAGTTCAACCTTAGTGGGATGCCGCCTAAGGGAAAGGTAGAGTTGATGCTGTTTTCGTATTAAACTCTAACCTTTGTACCCAAGAAGACATAAAATAGTATTAGATAAATATCTTGATAATTATTTTAATTTGTTTGTTGCTTCTTCTCTTAACTTTTTATGACATGGTTGATTGAAGGGTTTTGAAAGAATTCTTAATGTTTGCTCTATTTTTTGATGGGCTTAATTTGATATTTTTAACTTTCCTTTTCTTTGAAATAGTTTCCAATAGGGTAATGATATGTGAATAATCTATTTGTATAACTGTTATCAACAATTTTTATGTATCATTAAATACATAGATGTATATAATATAACAAGTTCTAGTAGAGTGAATAAAATCAATCATAAAATAACATGTAAAGTTATAAAGAAAACTAAAAAAATTTATATATAAAAGTTATCTCTAAATTATAGTCCTTTCTAATTAGCAATCTTTTTTTAATCACAAATTTCGAAGAGAGAAGTCTCCCCATAATTTTTCTGATTTGGAACTCTCTCCACAATTTTCTTTTATCCTTCTCAATATTAACTTTTACCAAATATTGAAATGTCGACATACCAATACAATTTCAACATAATGCAATTTCATCATAATTCTATTACAAAATTTATCAATTTTTTATATTAATTTTTAACTTTTGATATAATACTTTTCTCAAAATGATTAGTGTAAACATTCAGAATTATGTTATTTCGATAAAATATTACAAAAACAGACTAAAATAGTCTCATTCTTTTATTAAAAACTAGGATGTCTCAGTATTTTTTAATAAAAATTAATTAAAATAACGTAATTTTGAAATTTTTTTTGGTTTAATTTTTTTCAAATATAGCTAATATTCATTTTCTTCCTTTTCAAAAACTTTCTTTGTGAAATTGGCCTCTAACTAATGAAACCCTCAATGGAAATATGCAGGATTCTGCATTCATCAATCAATAATGAGCTTTGTACTCCCTCTATCTAAAAACAACTGTTATTTTTTTCTTTTTCTACATACAAATAATTTATATTCTTTCATATATTACTCCCTATATTCATTTTTAACAAACCTAGTTTTTTTATTTGGAGCATTCAAATTTAATTGTTTTTTTTTTATTTTAGGATAATAATTAATGTATTTATTCTTATTTTACACTTATTTTCAAAAATAATTACAACATAAATTAAATAAAAAAATCTTATTTAAATGATACTTAATTATGGATAAATATAAAATTTTATTAATCAATTATTACATTTTTATTTTATTGGACAAAAAAATTAATTTTATTAAAAATAAATGGATAGAGTACATAATAAAAAAATAAAGATAAAAATGTTTGACAATAATGTTAAGCAATAATAATAGGGTTAAATTAGAAAAAATATTTATTTATTTTAAAAGAAAAAAAGGAGGAAAATTTAATCTAAGAGATATATTGAGTAAAAAATGAAAATTATTTTTGAAAAAGAGAGAGTAT
This sequence comes from Rubroshorea leprosula, assembly GCA_020521535.1. Lineage (NCBI taxonomy): Eukaryota > Viridiplantae > Streptophyta > Magnoliopsida > Malvales > Dipterocarpaceae > Rubroshorea > Rubroshorea leprosula. The sequence continues at coordinate 1,222,567 of BPVZ01000026.1, read as the reverse complement.
AAGAGTATCCCTGTGCCAAGACCCACTTTATTGAAATGTTAGAAAATGCATAGCAAAAGCACAAAATGAGCATAGCTAATGGACAAAGGTTATGCTTGATTTGGACTAATAGTTATTTAATGATTAAATTATGAAACTAAGATAAAATTCAGAACTTTAGGTGGTTATTTCAACTAATTAAATTATTTTATTTATAAAATAACCTCTCCTCTTATTCCTTTAAACTAAACATGTTTTAGACTTTAAAATTTTGTTTGATTGAGAGTAATAACTATTTTATACCTTGATCAAGCTATATCAAAATAAGATATAAATGAAAAGTTTCTTTAAGAAGCTAGGAATTTGTACCCCTTAAGGTCAAGTTTGGTTAGTGGATAATGTCTATTTTTTGATCTAACAATTGAAACAAGTTAAATTTAAAAAACTACCTTATGAAGTTAAAACAGCTAAATTTTAATGTTGATAATTTTTTACTAAAGTAAGGTATGAATGAGGAATATGTATTACATCTATTTTTTAAAGAATAGCTATTCCTTGATTTTTTTTTTCTAATGTAAAAGAAAAATTAGGCATCAAGGTTTAGCTATTTCTATCTTCCTATAGAAGTTACTCAATTTTAGTTTGTTTTTATAGTTTGACCAAGGAATATGCATTACCCCCAACCAAACAAGCCCTAATAGTTAAAATTTCCCTTGAACTAAGAGCTGATTAGAATACTTATTTCTGAGATGTAGGAGGAGAATACATATTCCTTAATCATCTCTTAATTTAGTATCAATTATAATTAGTAAAAATATATATTCTTAATTTCTCAAGAAATCCTCATAATTTTATCCTATAATTTATAGTTTGACCAAAGGATAACAATTAATGCTAACCAAACATGCTTTAAATGGCTACATCATCAACCAATAAATAAGACACATAAGCTTTAGAAACTATAACGGGAGAAGATTATTCTACTCTTGGAAAAACCACACCTTAGTAGTCTCACTTAAAATAATTAAGGTCATTTAATATGGCTACCCTTCCTATAGATAAGTTATCTCTTTTAACAGAATGGATCAATATCTTTCTGTTCCAATCCGCGTTGTTAACCTCCATCTTGTAGAATTCTCTCCTTTGTCTTCATGTTAATCTAATCAATTCCACGTGAAAAACCATCTCTTTGAACATCTCATTGTTGGGTTTCCAAAAAATTTATGCAACAAAAATTTAAGAAGAAAGATCCACGTATTTATGACATGTAAGAACAATCACTATGCTTTTTTCTTTTTAGAAAAATCACTATTCTTAAACAAGCATGATTCTTTAACTAATATCATAACAAAATACAATTTTTTAAGCTACTTTTGTTGTTCCAAATATTCTTTTAAATAGCAACTCTAGTAATGACTATTATTATTGCAATATATTAATCATAGAAACAAGTAAAGGTTGTTATAAGATTTAAATTTTTGCAACAGTTTATAGTGTTGTTAAATAATATATTTGATAATAATAAATAATAGCACGGTGATACTATAACCACTCATTTGTTGTTATTTCTCTTTATCTATGGTTAAACAAGTATAGCCCTTGGGAGATCATATAACTACAATCTTTGTCCGTAACCAATGGCAATTTTGTTACACTAACCAGTTTTGAAGGCCTCGTACCTAGTGTAACACCTCTTTTTCTATGATATTTACATATATGCTATGGGAGCCTACAAGCATGTACAAAGAGTATTTTATGCAAAAACAATTAAAACATTGAACTTGTTTCCATTTAATTATAACAAAAGTAAATTTTGGAGATCTCCATAATTTAAAATTTAAAATTTAGTTTTTACATAAAATACTAAATACAGTAAGTTATGAAAGTACTTATTACATAACAAGATAAAAAATTTTGGTAAGACATATATTTGCATTTATTTATCTAAACTTTACCCACCAAGCCTTAAGAGAAATGAGTGACAACTCCACCACAAAAATAAACTCCAAGGATGAAGAACTAAGTATGTGCAAAGGAAAAATACCAAAACAAAAACTTTTGGTGAGTTAGAGTTATAAACTCAATAAGTATAATGCAGTATAAAACATTTTACAATTTAGGTATACAAATAAGTACAAAATAAGATAACTACAGTTACTTATATATACATGTACACATCATCTCAATCAATCAAATTATAATTTAATATTTATAGCTCAAATTTACAAGATCACTAAGTATGTATAACTTGAACTATTTCCACCCAATAACCCACAAAGCATATAACCACTATTTTAAGGTGCAGCCCAGCCCGATCGGTTGAACAGGTTCAATCGGACCTAGGCTTGAAAATGGGTCGAACACAACCTGTAGCCCGTTTTAGCAATTGGCCTGCTCAAACCCGTCAGGCCCGCTCTACTGTTTGGCTTGTTTCACCCATTCAACCTGTTGGGCTGCATCTTATTTCTTCAATTAACTCATTTTTTTTCATTTCAAGTAATATACTCATTTTATCTCATCTTTTTAATATTATTACGTAAAAACCTCTTAAACTTCAATTAAGATGAGATTTAAAAAAATACTAATAGAAGGCCAAAATTGAAAAAAAAAAAAAAAAAACTCAGCACAGAAAATAGAAAGAAGAATTGAAGAAGAAAGCTCAAGAGCAGAATAGATCCTCGCCTCCTTCCTCCACCTTCCTCCACCGTCCTCCTTGCTCTCAACCACCACCATCGACAGCCATTTGGACAACCTTCACGGCTCATATTCCTTAGCTTCCTCCACCGAACAACAGTAGCTTTGGTTCATCGAACGAAG
>BPVZ01000026.1:1203399-1219671 GCA_020521535.1 Rubroshorea leprosula | reverse complement strand
TTTCAACCAAAAATCTGTATTGATACAGCTAGAACTGGGTTAAGCTCATAAAACATCAATTGTAGCTCTGCCTCTTAGCTTTCCAACGCCTAAAGAATCATCTCAATCCGATACCTAGAGAAAAAGATATGGTTAAATTACTATAACATGTGCAAATTGTCACTTATTACAAAATTAATTCATATCTTAATTTCCACCTACACATAATGAAATTAATATAAACAAAGGTGAAACTAAGTTACAAAGGACCCATAATATTAAATTCTAGGCTCAAAAAGGGTAGATAAATGCATATAAAAATTAAACTCATCATATATAATCATAGTCATAGGGTAATTAGGGTGACTTAACCAATACACCCCTATCATCCTACCTCTCTCCAATAAGACCCATCATCCATTTAGAATGTATCATCCTACTATTCAAAGGACATCTCAAGGTAAAATATTCACAAAGAATACCATTATATTTTCACTGGGCCATCTTCCCAAAATCAAGACTAAGTTTTCATGACATATTATACCACAATAATATTCACATTTCGTATTTAAGTTCAACTTCAACATGTATCCCTTTTTCCACAAAGTAGCTATCTCAAGGCTAAAGAACATGATCATGTTAAAAATCAAGAGTTCACTAAGTACATAAAACAAATCTCAACCAATGAAAATAACCACTCAACATAACCATATCCACCCAATATCTTCCTAACATTATTAAATCAATGTTATGTCATACAAACTTTATAGTTCAAACTTAACTTAGAATTCATAAGCTTGTGAAATGTACTTAGAAAACTTTTTAAAAGAATCCTTTTATGTTGATAAACCTTGCTTTAAAAATTTTACACATGCATTATAAGCATATTAGGAAAAACAAACTCAAAACTATACTTAATCAAATAATTGAATAATACCGTAAACAGGATCTATGAACAATACTTGTTAACGATAAAATATATACATTTACCCAAACTAAATCCAAACTCCATTAAGTACCAAGGTTTCAAAGTATGTATTTCTAACTTGAGTTGTCATCATTAATTTTAACTCCACAAATCATATCAACATGATTATTATGACAATTAATATCTCACTAATTTTCAACATGTCATAAAACTAGATCAACATTAACATTAAATCAAGCTTTAGGCAAAACAAGGAAATTCTCTGATTTAGGTAAAAAAAAAAGAAGAAATGGAGAATTGAGAGAAAGGAAGAAACAGAGAAGGGCCCCTTTGTCCAATACTCTTCTTCTTCTTTTCTTCTTTCCTTGTGTTGATGGACGTTTTTATAAAAGGTCAAATTCGGACTTAAGTAGTTTCCACGTCATCAAGACTCACCTCAATCTAAGCGCCCCTTAACGCCTTCAACATGCATTTACCAAAAGGTCCAACAATATCTAATGTTGTAATACATGGCTAGGCCCAATAGTATCTAATGCTACAATACACAACCACATCACTAGACATACATAAGGAAGTTTCATTCCTTTATTATTTTCTTATTTATTAAATTTCATCATTTTCATCAGCTAATCACTATCTTTACATGCAGGTCGTCAATATCCAAGCTCAGGGAGATTATTCGAGATAAACTATGGGAGTAGTGACTTGGCAAGCATGGATGGATGAACATTGCCTGTCTGGTGAAGCAAGCTATTTACACTAGCCAAGCTTGGAGTTGTCGATGTTGCCTGACTTCGCTAAAAAGGGCTGGGGTGGTGAAGATGCGGAGGTTGAGCTTGATCCCAAAACCGTATTGTTTGATACTGCCTAGAAGTGTGGAATCTTGTTCAAAACCAATTAGAGATGTTGTTTTGGTCCCCATCAACAAGTTGCAACTGTATTTAATACAAGGGTGGCTGCACAAGTTACATTGTGTTGGAGACTATTGAAAATGGAATTATTAAAAACAATGGCTGCACAAGTTCCATTACCTTGCAAACTGTTAAAAAATATTACCAATGGGAGTCAAGACAACAGCATATCTACTACGTCATGTGATCCATTACACACCCAAAGAGGTCCAGTCATGTGAGCTACAGCTAAGATGCGTGAAGTTTTAAATGGCCTTATTGAGCATATCTGGGTTGAAAACAACATGCAACAAGCAAATCGAAGCTTGGATGATTATCAAGGCATGGTAAACATCATTCAGGTTCAAAAGAAGCTTAGTTGAGGTCATTTGCATGGAATTACACAGTTTGCGTCAAAATCGCACAATTCTGCCGCAATTTGTAGCAAACTGATATTTCGTGTTATTTTAGGTTATTTTTAGTGATTTTCACATTTTTTGTATTATTTTTGGGTTGAACATTTGCTTATTTGAACCCCAATTCGTGGTTGTTAGGTTTAGGACTTAGGGTGTTAGTTTCCTATTCTGATTAGGATTTGTTTTCTATATTCAAAAGGCTTGTAACCCAAATGGAGAGGAGGCTATTGAATCTGAGTTTTTGAGAGATTTTTCTCTTTGGTTCGTTTAAGAACTTTACAGAACTTATCAAGATTATTCTTGTGATGTTCTAACTTGACTTATCATTCTCGTTCTTAATCGTTCAAGGGTGTGTGGCATCAACCAACTTTATACCTCTGGTTCTTGTTGTGTCATAGACAACGGGTCAAGGTTTTTACCTTTGGTTCTTGTTGCAACATAAACAACGGGTCAAGGTCCGATTATAAACTTGATTTAGCTTTCCTGGAGTTTAGAAATCCCTTGTGGTGCTGTGGGTCTCATTGTTCTCTTTGGGGTTCTCATCAATTACATTTTGCTTGGAAAATCTACCAAAATCTTGGGCAGATCTAATTTTGTTGGCTGCACTCAAATACCCCCCCAAAAATGGTATTTCGTATGGTTAGAGAATTACTAGAAATAGGCAATCTTCAACAAATTAGCATTACTTCATTGGAACCACTGTGTAGTTCATAATATCACTTGTAAAAAGCTATCAACAATATCCAAAGCCACTCAACACTCGACAGCTCACCTAAATCTACCCATTAGACCATTGTATATCTTTGACCCATTAATCAAAAATTACAACAATGCAACTATACATATATATATATATTATTTTCCCTTCATTTTTTAGCATATTTGAAGAGATGAGAATAGTTTTCACAGCTCCAAGTTTCTTTCTCATGCACCAAACCTCCATTTTTCCTTTGAAATAACCTCTATCTTTAACCTTTTCCCATACACACTAAAAATACCCAGAAATCACCATTTTTATTACATTTTCTGCACTTTCAACACTATAGAATATTTTCCAGACTTGCAAAACATCATGGTTGAGAGACAGCATGTTGCAGCTTTAGTTTCTAGGTTATTTTCTTAAGCATCAAAGGGTTAAGTTGAAGACTTAGCATAAAAAATGGAATCAAGCTCTTCACTCATAAGCCCCCAAAATGGTCATCTTTCCTTCTCCCATGACTACTTTCAAGTTTATTCTTTTTGTTCTTGAGAAAACTTCAAATGAGGGATTGTTGTATTTTTCACTTGCAACATAAGGGTTGCTCGCTATAGAGTGGGAGTATTTATTAGGGATAATAGATGGCACATTTATTGTTATTATTATTATGCTACAATATATTATATATAAATGTGCCTCTCAAGTTATAACATTTAATTCTCATACATTTCCACCCCCACTACTCATGCCATATTGTACATCTTCCTTTTATACTTTTGGTAGTTATGTAGTCATTCCTGGCTCTTGGAACTATATCATCTTTAGTTTGCTTTCTTTTTCCCGGCTTAGTTGGAAAATTTATACTTTCAGACTCTGCTAGAGAATTTACTACTGACCAACATCACTGGACAGAACGAGACGGCTCGTGGCACGTAGCCTCTTACATGTGAAACAGGTGCTGTCAAAAGGACCATCCTCATCGTTCATGAGTGACATCCTAGTCAGCCTCCACATCATCACCACTATTGACTCATCAACCTACATCACCAGCACACCCCAACAAAAATGGTGACTCCACTACGAAAGTTGTCCTAGAGCTTTGTCTTGTTCTACTCTTCTTCAACAGTATAATATCTTGAGTATTCTTCCTCAACAAGATTTTTCTAACCATGCCTGTCACGAGAGCAACTTCATCTTGCATCGTTGACAAAATCAAGAGCCTAACCAAGATGATGGACAAGAAGTTCAACAGCCATGTCCACCGACAGACATTTTTAATGATCTTTTGCAAGGAATCACTAAACCTAATCTCGCATGTCTGGTCTAAGTTGTTCGGGTCTTGCACAAGGATCAACAAAGAATTACTCAACTTCTCACCAACTTGCAAGCTCAACATATTGTGCAGGATCCAACGCAACCAGTCAACATGGTTGGGACGTCCTAACCGTAGGAGTTCTAGATTAGAGCTACCAATGGTAATGGGGGCTTTGTTGCACGACCAAATAACTTAGCACTACTAGTAATCACAACTACTAACACCGATAAGGCTCCAACTAATGCAACCAACTCTAGCCAAGGCTTCATCACCATGGCAGATTTTGCTACTCTCTTAGATAGGGAACATTCCAAACAAAGTTCAACCACTTTTCAGTTTGTCCATGATCCACCCTATCAAAAGGAGATTCTGTCCAAGCTGTATCTAAAGAAATATGAAAATCCTATGTTGTCGCGATATGATGGGAAGAAGGGCAACGCTGTGGTACACATCAGCAAGTTCCTTGATGCCATAAAGGCTCACGTCGACGATAAAGACTTGTGCCTACGTGAGTTTTCTAAATCTCTTTTCGAAAGAGCTTACACTTGGTACACAACTTTGCTTCCCAGCTCTATTTGCTCTTGGGATGAAATGGTTCAGCAATTTTGTTAAAAATATTTTCAAATTAAGGAGCACATCACCATTCTTGATCTTCATAATACTTGTCAACGTGTCGGCGAAGATTTGGCAGTTTATATAAAAGGATTTAGAGATTTGGCACTTGATTGCTATGGTGGCCATGCTGAATCTTTCCTGGTGGAGATCTACATCAACAATATGTTCCTAAAATATCATGTTGTCCCTGAAAATATTGAGATCAATTAGTTCGTAAGGTTACTCAGTGCTACTAAGAGAACAATCATTTTTGTCAAAGCAATCTCTATTGGAAAGTTTGTAGCAAAGTCGACAGAAAAGAAAGCCACTGCTCACACCTCAATTGTCCATGCAAAGCAAAGCAAAATGTCTAGCTTTTGAAGCCAGGAATGAAATATCCTATAAGCACTTTGTCTCCTAGTGAAGTTGATTATCTTACACTATTAGATAAGCTTGCCTATCATTTTGCTTAATTAGTATTATAGTCTCATGGCTTCAAACCAACCGACAATCTTATCTATGTGAACAAGTAGCATTTGAATCTTTTACATCTGCTTATACATTAAATGCATTGCTAACACTTGAGTCACATCATCGCTAACCTACCTGAGACGTTACTTCTCTTACATAGCCAGTATTAGTGTCTTATTTTATGTCTGCTAGAGGTGTTATCTTCCATGGCAAGTATTTGTGCCACTTCAAGGCCTACTGGCAGTACTATCTTTCATGGCTAGTATTTGTGCCTCTTCAACGCTTGTTGGTAGTATTATCTATCATGGTCAACATTAGTGCCTTCTTTTGGTTTGCTGGCGATATTATCTTCCATGGCCAGTATTCGTGCATTTGTAAGGACTGTTGGTGATATTATCTTTCATGGCTAGTGTTGGTGCCTTTTTAAGGTCTGCTAGCTATATTATCTTTCTTGACCAGTATTACTGCATCTTCAAAGCCCGCTAGTGATATCATCTTTCATGGCCAGTGTTGATGCCTTTTCAAGGTTTGTTGGCGATGCATATTCAGGGCCTATTCACAATGTTATTTTTCATGGCTAGTATTTCAACCATCCTTGGTTTGTTGGCAGCATTCTTATCTCTCATGACTAGTATTCATGTCACACTAAGACCTACCAATGATGTCGTTCGATCATCTCTTGGGCAGCATTTGTGTCACGATAAACTTGTTATGTAATGGTGTGTCATCCCCCATGATTTTCATTTACGTCATCTTCAACTTGCTAAAGGAGTGTTCTTCTATGACTACTATTTCTTACTAATGATATTCTTACACTTGATAAGTACTTGTGCTACTTTGTCAAAGTGCATCAACAGTTGGGGCTTAGTAGATTTGGCAACCTTTTCATCTATTAACAAAGTATCAATGTGCTCCCCCAAATCCACTAGATCTTGTTGGCCTTATCCATTCTCTTTGGAGGATTGCACATGGATATGGGTGGCCACTATGTATTTCACAAAATGAGAGGAAGCTATATCTTTTTGCAAGATTATGAGCCTAGCAATGTCTTGTTTCATCAATCAACAAATCACTTGCCAACTTTGCTTTTGCACAATCACACGTCTCTTGTTATACAACTTCACCTTCAGCATTGTGGTTTATCCTAGCTAAGGGAATCAGCTCCAACAATCTTCTACCAACTTATCTTTACTTGTTCCAGTGCTACATTAAGCATATGGACATCACAAGTCATAGAGGGTAGATGTTTAAGCATGGAAGGTTAGAGATATTTAACACAAAAACAAGCATAGATGAAATGAGGGCTAAAGAATATGACTAATCATGGAACAAATGGACCAGGCTCATCACCATAATTATTAGCTATTTCAACATAATGCTGACTTCTTTGGGCAACTTCGCTGGGTGACTTTGTTGGAACCCAAGAACTCTTTCTCTTGGCTAAGTAATTTCATATGTGCCTCAACTAACTTCAACATCACCTCCAACTTAAGCATCAATTTTCTCGTATCAACCAAGGATTTCTATGCATTTTCAACATGCTTCGCCTGCTCCTCAATTTGCTCATTCAAGTTGCCAACCATGCCACTCCTAACCATGTTGAATTTGCCTTTGCCAAGGTACACCTTCATTAGCCTGAATTGCTCCAACTTCAAAGTTTATGCTCTTAGCGTCATCTATGGCATCCTTACACAAATGAAAGAATTCCTCATCCATCTCAACAAAGGGAGTTACTTCCATGTGCCTCACAGCCACATAAAGATTTATAAAGGCATCCTTAGTTATTACTTTCTTAGCCTTGTTGTGCATGTTGTCTATATCACTTAACTTGGCTAGAACCGAGAAAGGTTCATCCTCAGACATGATTTTTCCACAGCTAACAGCCTTTTTTGATATGCTCATGGTTGGTTCGTCAACATTTATCTCATCTTTGCTGGGAATGGAATCTTTTGAAGCCACAACTAAGTATGGCACACCTTTCTCTAGTGCAACTTTTTTCTGCCAACTTTGACATCAAACATGCCATCATCTTCATTGCCACTCTTATGGTTGGACTTATGGTTACCTCTTCATGCTTCATCACTCTTGGTGGATTTCACGTCACTATCATTGCTGGACTTTGGGTTAGGCTCATCAGCAACCTTTTTGCCTTTATCTTCATTGGTAGCTACCTAAATCCCAACCATATCACCCTAAACATCTACCAAAGCAAGCAAAAGTAACTATTTAGCAAAGATCTTATTTTTTGAGGAGACAAGACTTCTTTAGTGCCAAGACAACATCATCGGCTTCAAAAAAAGGTGATTCTTTGGGCTTACTCTATTATCATAAAAGATGGCTGGGCGAAAAATGTGATAGCTCCAACAATGGCGAAAATGCTCCATGGCTGTTAAAGAACAGAAGTATGCATACCTTTGTTGCTATCTTAGCTAGCTAATCTTCTATTAGTTCAAGCTTTTTCTTTGCTTTGGGAGTGCCATATGAAATTTTTGTACCTCCTCTTGTCCATATCCATATAAAAGGCAAAAGTCTTAAGGTCTGTAAAAGTGCATGAACTAATATCTCCTAGCCATGACCTTTGTATCATGAAAGTTGCTTGCAAGTGTACTTGACTTACCATTGTGGATTTCCATGGAGAAGCTACACTTTCTTTTGTTCTTTTTTGTTGCACTTTAGCTACAAAGGATGCAAAATCATTCCAATCAAAGATATCATCAATCAAGCCAAGTATGTTGTCAAGTAGTGAAGGCTCATCTGCTTCACCAGTAATGATCTTACGGTGAACTCCTGGCTTCGCTAGAGCCTCCTCTATGTTCTTCGCCGAAGCCTCATCCATGTTCTTCGCCGAAGCCTCATCCATGTTCTGCATCAGAACCTCTACATTCTTGGCCTCTATTGCCTTGAATGAGACTTCATCATTGCTAGGAATAAGAATGGGGTCTAGTCCTTCGTTAGAGGCTAGGGGTTACACATACAAACAATGACTCACGTATGATGATTTTAGTGAGATCAACAATGATGGAAAGTTTGTATTGGCTATGCAAGGAAAGCTCATCAATGCACACTCTTGTCTTCTCTTCATTTTCCTTGGGCATTTTAGCTTTATGAGGAGTGGATGTATTTACTTTGATTTGTTTGCTGGCCAACGAAGCACCAAACTTGTGAACTTCATTCTTGGATGGCTTGGCTATACTCTTTCTTTTGCCTGATGCTAGTTTCTTGGAAGAAATTACTTGGCTAGCTCCACCTACAAAATTGCATGAATAGCATAAGTGCAAAACTATCTCTATTATATATATATATATATATATATATATCTAACCATACCAAGATCTCAAATGAAAGAAGAACTGAGGCTTAAAGAAAAAAATGGAGAAGTCTATTTACCTCCCGCTTCAACATCGCTAGCCTCTTATCCTTGCTCTTTGCTAGTGCCTTCACTTTAGCCATGCTCATTTTTTTGGAATTCCAGGCATAGGCAAACACACAGTGTTTTTGCTTTACATGGTTGCAGCAACATCAATGATGTAAGGCCTCATGGCTAGGTCCCAATTAGAGCTATATAAGAAAAAAGGGTGGCAAAACATCTAAGTCATAGCCAAATTGCCATGCAACTCTATTTGTGCAGTAACTCATGAGGCCCCACAATCTTTCTACATGATACATGATAGCATAAATGGTGTAATCACAACCAATTTCTTTAAGTGGCTTCCATCACCTGCAGCAAAGTCTATTACTTGGTCTCCTAGTGTTGCTGCAATTGTCTTATCGAAAAAACCTACTTTCAACGGTGTAAGCATCCTTAGCATTGTGCATGAAAGTTAGAGCTGACATGATTGCCAAGAGAATCATCAGCATTGGAAGAGATTTGCCTTTTTATTCTCCTCTTCCTTATCTATAAGCAAGCCAACGAAAGCTTCGCACTCTTAGCCAAGTATATGGCTAGGGGAATTTCAATTCAATTTCTTCAAAAGAGGAAGTTAATTTCTAAATTGCTAATAGTTATCTCCAAAGTAGCTTCAACTTCTCTTTAGCTTTAGATTACATGCATAATGCGAGAAAAATCTCTACTTGTTGTACCCCATTCTAGATCCAATATTTTTCAAAAGGGGAAATTGCATCATCACTATTAGAACTCTAGCAACGATGTGATTAAGGCCAACTTTCCAACCATATATCTACAATGTTTAGAGTCATCACTCAAGTACTTCTAAACTACAACTATCATTTTGAATTATGCATGTGAATCTACTTAAAAAGGCTTAGCCAAGCATATAGATACTTTATTAAATACGAAAAGCCTTTGACTTCATGAACATTTTTTAAGCTTCATCTTTGCTATTTATCACCATGGTTGAGTTTGGCCTTGCTTTATTCATGTCAAAGTATCATCATTAGCAATATCAGATTCCTTGGTTGGATTTTTACTCTAACCACTCTCGATTCTATCCACATCAGAGCATCATCATTAGCAATATCAGATTCCTTGGCTAAACTCTTACTATAGCCATGCTTGATTCTATCCATGTTGAAGCATCATCATTGATGACATTAGATTTCTTAGTTGAAGTTTTGCTTTGGCCATCTTGGTTCTATCTATGTCAAAGCTTCATCAATAACATCAAGTCTCTTAGTTGGAATTTTGCTCTAGCCATGTTCGATTATATCTACGTCAAAACTCTTCTGATGGCATTAGATCTCTTGGCTAAAGCTTCGTTCTAGCCATGCTTGATTTTATCTTTGTTAAAGCTTCATCAACAACATCAAATCTCCTAGCTGGAGTCTTGTTCTAGCTGTGTTTGAATCTGCCTTAGTCAAAGCTCCATCAATAACATCAAACTTCTTGGCTGAAGTTTTGCTTTAACCATGTTGAATTACTTATGACACATTTACTTAAACTAAAGGGTTCACATGACTTGTCTCTATAACAGAAATGCTATGTTATATTTCTTATTGATAACCGCAATGGAGTCAGTATCGCCAAAAGCAGTACTCAACTTTATTCTCATGTATATCACTAGAAGCAGCATTTATCCACTTCATTAGGAATGATACAGATATGTTCTACTTCAACAACATGTTTTTATGCATGGCCAAACACGGCTACATTTATCTACACAACATGGCTGGGAATTTTTGACGATCATGTCCTCTACAGTAATATTTACTACTACATCTTTCTGGCTACATTTATCTCCATGACATGGCTGGGCGTTTTTGACGATCATGTTTACTACTACATCTCTTTGGCTCCCAACATTGGATAAAGAGTCTATCTTGCTATAGATACGTGGCTCAGCATTTTTGACAATTATGTACTCTATAGTGATGTTCACTGCTACATCTTTCGGCTCCCAACATTGGATAAAGAGCCTATTTTGCTACATGGCTCCCATCAAAGGACAACAAGCTGATCTGTATTGCTCCTAATGATGGACAATGGGCCAAGCATCTATTTCTACATATCTCTGTCACTGGTTCCCATCAATGGTAAATGGGTTAATCCTATTACATCTACATAGCTCCCAACGATGGACAAAGGGCCAGATTTGTTATCTAATTTAGTCTCCAACAATGGGTAAAAGGCTACATATTTTTACATATCTTCATTACACTGGCTCTTGGCAATGGACAAAGGGTCGAATTTTTACATATTTTATCTCACTAACTCTTGAAAACAGAAAAAGAGTCAGCATAAATCAATACAATTAGTGTGAGAGGTCGATAACAGTTATAACCCTACGATTGAATGATATGACTACCCTCCAGTGATAAAAAACAATCAAGTTGTGGCTGATGGTCCCTTGGTCATAACCTATGCATGGTGGTGTGGTGCCCGGTGGGCAACAACAACTAGGACCCCCTTTGACAGTGCAGGTACAACAAGAAAGGCCAACGTTTGTTAGTGGTATCACACCTTGTCATATCGAAGGCCATGGATGCGGCTGGTGTCCCTTTTTCACGGAGACAACTCCACCTATCTTTATCATATATCGATCGCTATGGCGGAATCTAGCTTGATGAGATTTACCCTTTCGCGACTTGGCGGATTAAGAGGAATGCTTTTTCGATTCACATAATTCACACTCCAGTTATGGACAAAGCTAGCCAATGTTGTCCCTCTTGCTATGGGAAGCTATTCATGGCTGACCCTGCAACATTCATACCACATGGCCAGCAGTCATGCACATCATCATTCTTTTATGCAAAGGGACAAAATTACAGGTCACTGGTAATCCCAATCCACAACATATTTCTTCTATAGTTTACGTGTTAGTAGGTATTATCAACTAGCAATGTTTGGCTCGAAACAACGATATTGCAGCAAAAAATGCTATACATGAGCTGGGTTGGAATACTCTATTAAGTATTGCCAACCATCCATGTTACTCATTCTTTATTTTGGCACAACACTAGATATATATAACAATGCTATACAAGTGCTTCCTATGACAAATGGAAAAAGAGGCACAACAATATATACTTACATCTTCTCCTTTGATGCATGAAAGAGGTCAACAAAGCTCTTTAGCCAACCCAATGATATTCAACATGGCCAACAATCATGAACACACAATTACATATTGATATATCTTCAACAGTAAGTCTATCATGGAAGGGAAACATTATCAAGGCCTAGAAGGCTCACATGGATAGATTTCATCCATTATGACTTATTTACTACATCACTTGGACACAAGGTCCATTTTTGCTAGAATACTCTATCTTGATCAGAAGGTCCATTTTTGCTAGAATACTCTATCTTGATCAGAAGGTCCATTTTTGCTAGAATACTCTATCTTGATCAAAAGATCCATCTCTGTTGGAATACTCTATCTTGGACAGGAAGTCTTCTTGAACATATTGGGTCCATTACGTGTACATCAACATATGTGTACTCATTTCATCTTCATCATCATTTTATCATCTCTAGCAAAAGGAAGGCTTAGCGAAGCTTGTTGGTCCCGACCTACAATTATAACAAGTCTATAGAGAGTCTTCATCTTTACTCTATCTCTTAAACAAGTTATCCATCATTACTGGTTCTCCATTCCTTGAGTGGAGGGTTATTGCTTTACTTCACATCATCATATTTCACTTAGATAGAGCAGTCTATTATGAGTTCAACAGCTTGCAACTTATTGCTATGTCTCCATCACTGTTTAATTCATTTATCTTCACCAGACAACTTCTTATTGTCAAGTCACAAGAGAAGATGAAGAATTACAAATATTTCTTGATGAGCACGTACATGGGAGATTCAAAAAATTCACATGGCTGGAGGATTATAGTGCCAGTATTACTTTCCAGTGAAGTTGATGAATGTTCATCCCCAGTGCTGTGCCTTCAACTACTTGCTTAATTTTCATTAGAATGTTATCTTCCCCAAAATTAGCTCGACAAGTATTCCTAAGTGTCAAGCTTCTCATTAGCTCCTCTTCAACTCATCTTTATTAAAATTTTCATGACAAAGCTTGTGCACAACAATCAATATTTTCCAACCATGAAGACACAAAACATGCAACTTATCTACAACAACATGGCTGTGAACAATGCTCAACACTTTCATTCCCCAATGGAGGAAAATTCTTTACAAGCTTAACCAAGCTGTTAAGGGAGAGCTTTATAGTAATCGCTCTTATTATTATCATCATCATCATGCATGCAACATAAGGATGGGCCTATTCTCTGACGAAGTCAATCTTCCACATTTAGCAAAACATGGCCACAGTTTTTCAAGTTGTCACATAATAAAGATATTGTTGGACAACATCAAACTCATCCAATATTTGGCCAAGTTTGGACATATTCATCTACAAGTGCGAAGACTTGTTGTCACAACTTTCTACACTTGGGGGGCTAATGTTGATGGTCGTTTTTGTAAAAGGTCAAATTCAAACTCAAGTAGTTTCCACGTCATCAAGAGCCCCTTAACGCCTTCAACATGCATTTACCAAAAGACCCAGCAATATCTAATGCTGTAATACATGGTTAGGTCCAATAGTATCTAATGCTATAGTATATGGCTGCATTGCTAGACATACATAAGGAAGTCTCATTCCTTTATTATTTCCTTATTTATTAAATTTCATCATTTTCATCAACTAATCACTATCTTTATATGGAGGTCGTCAATAAACCCATGAATCCAAGCACATAGGGATTATTCAAGATAAATTATGGGAGTAGTGGGTTGGTAGGCACGAATGGATGAACATTGCTCGTTTGGTGAAGCGAGGTATTCGCACTAGCTAGGCTTGGAGCTAGTGATGTTGCCCAAGTTCCCCAAAAAGGGCTGGATGGCAAAGACATGGAAGTTGAACTTGATCCCAAAACCATACTGTTTGATGCTAACTAGAAGCTTGGAATCTCATTCAAAACCAACTAGAGATGTTGTTTTATTTTCCAGCAACAAGTTGCAGTTGTATTTAATGCAAAGGTCACTGCACAAGTTACACTATGTTGGGAACTGTTGAAAATAGTGGCTACATAAGTTCCATGGCCTTGGAAACTATTGAAAAAGATTACCTTTTGCTTGGAAAATCTACCAAAATCTTGGGCAGATCTAATTTTGCTGACTACACTCAAATAACCCCCCAGAAATGGTATTTCATATAGCTGGAGAATTACTACAATTCGGCAATTTTTAGTAGATTGGCAGTACTTCGCTGGAACCACTGGGTAATTTATAATATCATTGCCAAAAAACTGTTAGGGTGAGAGACACTCCCAACCAATAAAGTTCACTCAAAGATCAAAAACTCAAGTTAGAGCACAAGTTGGTAGGTAAAGATATTTAATACAATGCCTAAAAATTTATTCCAGATCTTCTACCAACCATATTTCTACCCCCTTGGTCGAAAATAGTCATTTCTGGGCATTGGGGTTCAATACATGCTCTGCAGATCAGTTAAGTTCGAGCTGCAAATTTGTTAATAGAGTCGGCTTTGAATTTTAAAGCCGGCTTTGTAGTCTTACACTTTCTAATTTTCTAAAGAACCGGCTGCAAATGTAAAGCCGGCTTTAGAAATATGACTTCAAAGACTAAACAAATCTTTAAATAACTTGATCGATATGCATTAAATGGGCCATCATAGCCGACTACAAAGTTAAAGCTGACTGTGCATCCATTTGTTGTGTGCGCCAAATTGTAATCTTAAATTTTTCTCCCGTAGAGCTGACTGCAGCTCTTAGAGTTGGCTCTCTACACTTTTGCTCACCAAAGCCAGCTACAAAAATGTAGAGCCGGCTCTCTGCACCCAATTCATCACTTTTGGTCCATTTTTAATGTAGTTCAAGTTCACTTACTTTTGCAATCTTTTTTATATGATTAACTATACACTTAAATGAATAAATTTATTACTCAAATGTTTTTTGTAGTCATCAAAATCATATATAGGTACAACAGCTCTTGTAGAGAGTTCTTCGAGCCAACAGTTTATTTTGGAACTAAACGCGAGGGTGGCATCATATGTGTGAATGTTTCCTTGTATTAGTGAGACTTGTCTTAACTGGAGTGGTACTTCATCATTGGATTGGGACAATAATTCTTTTGAGAAGTAGCTTATCATGTGCTTTAGGTTAGTGTCCTTTGATCCATTGCAAGCTCTATGAGCCATTTTAGTGGATTATAATAATGAAATCTCATTTTCCATAAAAAAAATTGTATATTAATTAATTAAAAATTAAGGCTTTTTTTATTATCATTGTGCTTTTTGATTTTTTTTATTTTTAATTTTTTTGCAATTGTTGAGAACCAAAATTAAAACTAAAAATTGATATTTCTTTAAAACAAGTTTTAACACTAACAAAAAAATTTATAAACTTGTTTAGCAATATTAAAGTTATTTTTATTTCTATTTCTTTAATAATGATACTCCCTTGTTTCAAGATAATGAACTTTTTTTAAAAAAATTTAAAATTTGTCTCAAATTAATTATTGTTTTTTCATCTTTTAAAAGAGAGATATTTTTTCATTCTTTAACCTTATCATTATCCCTTGACTTTAATTATTTATCCCATCATAAAATATATTATTTTTCTGACGATAAACAAATTTTATTTTCTAACTTATAAACATAGTGCTTGTAAACATTATGAATATTATTTTAATTTCAATTTTTAGTGTTATAAACATTATCAACATTATGCTTATGTTCTTAATTAAAAAAAATTATACTTATATTGGTTGGGTTTACTTGAGTATTTTACTTTGTTTACATAAATATTTTATTTTTTATTATGATAAAAGAGCTTGAGTTAACCAATAATTTGTTGATTTGAGTGAAAGGTAGTCTAAGTAGAAAAAATTTGTTTCCTCTTAACTAGGATCCCGATTTTGAGTCTTATAAATAAAGAAATAGATATCGTAAATACTTTCATTTTATGGAGTCTAATGCAACTTAACCCCATATTATTTGGGGTTTAATATAACTTCCAAATACAAAAGATTAGTACAAATTTGTAAAGATACATTTCTTTCAAAATTAACAAGTTTTTTTTGTCTATATTTTATGTAGTGTAAACAAAAAAATATATATGGGGATATAATTTAAAACCAATTCAACCAAACCAAATGGTTTTGTTATGTATTGAAATTAGATTCGATTGGTTTGACAATTTTAAAAATTGGTTGAGAAAATGACCGCAAATTGAACCATTATACTTAAAATAGATTTCTTTTTTTTTTTCAATAATTCTTGTTTTGAAAATAGGCAATTTTTTTTTAATGACTCGAATATAGATTTCAAACATCAAATATGCTTATTTTCCAACCATTTTTTAATGAGATTGGGGTTTTTTAACATGTACTACGCAAGAAAAGTACAATTTAACTATTGAAAATTTCAAAATATCATTAATAAATAAATTTGGAGGAAAGTTTCATTAAAAGTATTTTGATAGTTTTCATGTACTTTTAGTAAAAGACATTCTTTGTTTTGCAATTGAGGTTTTTTTTTTTTTTTTTTTTTTTTTTTTTT
>BPVZ01000026.1:1190002-1203299 GCA_020521535.1 Rubroshorea leprosula | reverse complement strand
ATAAGAAAAAAAAAGTTGTCTAGGATTTCATATTTGAATATTAAGATAGGGGCTTGGGAAGAAGGATTCTCTCGTAAAATTAATCATCTAACCTATAAAAAAGAAAAACGAAATAAAAGGGAAACAATACTGCCAGGGTTATTTTAGTTTTGGGTCAAGTCCAAATAGAAGAGCCCAAGCCCAATGCTTCCACAAAAATGCTTAACCCTAACCCTTCCTGTTAGAGTTACGCATTGAGAGGCAGGAATTAGGGTTCTCGGTGAGAGGAAGATAAAGGAAGGATGGCGAAGTTCAACGTGGTGCAGAAGCAGAAAAGAGCACAGATTGCTGAGAGAAAGAGATTAATTCATGGGGATCCTGTAACTGGGAAACTTAAGAATATGCCTCAGGCACTCGCCATGTCGGGCAAGCGCAAGCGCAAGCTCCTCAGGAAATGGCGCAAGGTATGTATTAGTCTTTGCTGCATACAGTATGCTTTTCTCAACTTGCGGATTATCTTTGGAATAATTGTTTTGAATTTCTATTCAATGAATGAATTGCAGGGGCAAAAGGAGGCCATTGAAAACGGCCTTGTGACCATGCAAGATGTGGAAATGGCAACTGCTGAAGGTGTTTTACTATACAGCTGAAACCTTTTTTTTTTTTAAGAAAAAAAAGGGTCTTCTTTAATCCTCTCCTGTTAACAAATATTTTAATTTTTTATGGAGGACTAAAAGGAAGTTTGCTTATTCCAATTGAATGAAATATGAAACAATGTTTCTTTAATGGGTTATGGCACATAGTGTCTTTAATGGGTTATGAAACATAACTTCTTTAATTTTTTATTCTCTTAATTTGCATCTATCGTTGTACGACTTATGGTGGAAAAGCTATGTATGCAAGGTGTAAAACATTAATTGGTCATAGGTTTTGGGGAAGCAAAGCATACAAAGTTTCACTGTTTGTGTTACAATTTGTTTGGGAAAAAAAAAAGTACTACTATTAGATATAAAATGGTGTCTGAATTGCTTGTCACTTGCAAGTCTTTATCATTTTATTTTTCATGTATCTCTAATTCTCTATCTTTGTTTTTTTCTTAAACGACATGTGATACTTGACTTGACCATGCATTTACTAATATCTGAGGATGTATTGTACAACTAGAAACTACAGCCTTTCTTAAGTAATTTCTTGTGATAATAAATTCCTTGTTCGAGGCCATTCTTGTAAGTTATTTTTGCAGAAGTTGTTACTAGACCAACAAAGTATGTTCTGTGATATGAAAAAGTGCAGCAAAATGTTACATTCTGGAGATACAACCTGAATATGACAAGAATTTGATGAAACTACTTTGAAGCGTTTCAAGGGCAAGTTGATTTATGAATATGTTTGTGTGAAAATAACTAGATCCAAGCTCTTCTTTCCCCCACTCCAGCCTATGAAATTGAGGTTTCCCCATCTCTTCCTTTTTAGCAAGCTCGTATATATTCTGAACATAATTCTGTTAAAATATTTGTTTTCCCTCTTTAGTGCTTTTTTTCCCATACACTGCCTACCCATAACTAATATGAAGGAATCTCCTAGAGTTTTTCGTTTTTTCAATTTCAATTTTTTGTGGGAGTTGACACTTGACAAGGTCATCCCTCAGGTAAATTGAGTGAACCAACAAGAGTCATGGTTGTAAGTTTGAGGTTGCTAGAGTTTAGCTACCATTATTATTTTGGGTTGTCATGGTTTGATATTCAAGATTATATGAAATGGGTTTTCCTTGTTGGAAATAATGCCTCTTTGTGACAAGACTAAATTTTCATAGCATGACTACTGCATTCTTCTAAATTTGAAGTTGATTTTACAGGTAAGTCTCAAAAAACCACCAAAGCGCCAAGAAAATTTCAGATGAAGAAGAATTTGAAGCTCAATCATATAAAGCGAAAAGGTAAGTGATGATGCAACATTCTTCCTACCAATGCCTAGTTCACCATCTTGCTAGACTGGTTTTTTTTCAGTTTTATTTGTTCTTTGTATTGTTAATTAAGAATTAATGTTACTCAATTCACAGGCAAAAACAAAACAAGTTCCAAACCAACCGTTGAAGCTTCAGCAGATGCCATGGTAGAATAAACCATTAAGGAGACATGATATAATTTTGGGAACAGAAGCTATGGTGGGATAGAAAACTTGCAATGCTAACATGGTTAAGAGGACGGAAGGGGGGTTGGTTACCAGGAGATCTGGTAGCTCCCTTATAACTTGTTTTATCTGCAGTTTCTAATCCGCAATTCGTGAATGAACTCCTAGTGACAAGTCCTTCCTAAAATGGTAAAATTGGAAAGAAAATTTAATGGGAATTGGGATATGATTGTCTGGAAATTTCAGTTCCAAATGATTCAGTATATGTCATTGTTTCCAAGTGTTTTAATTACTTCGTTTGTTTGTGTGAACAACACTCTTAACACTCTAGTTATCAATGCAAAGTTGACTCGCTCGATAAGGGTGCTCAATAAGGGTTTCCGAACCTCAATATCCACGTGTCGTAATGCTCTTGAGGCCGACGATAGTCTTTGGATGAAGTTGTAGAAGTTGTTTAGAAAACTCTCGACCATTGTAGCGGATAGGATGAGATATTTAAATTAGCTAACTTTACCTACGTATTATTATAAGTGACATTACAATTAAGGTCCTAGAGGCAAATGCTCACATGCGTCTTAAAAACCAATCTCCAACAAATGAGTAAAAACTATTCAGTCGATTATAATAGTGTTTACACCTAAAATAAATTAAAAGAGAGAAAGGTTACATGTGTGCTTTAGGATTAATTGGACTACATTTTTTGTGGCTTTAGGATTAATTGGGCTACATTTTTGGTGATGGGTTGAGTTGAGTCCATAGGTGATTGTGGGTTTAAGTTTTGAATGGATTAGGATAGAATGATTAGAGTCCAAGTATGACAAGCCTTTTAAGGTGGTTAAAGTTTAACCTAATTGGGAGATTGTGAAGAGATTTTAGGAATATTTATCTGGATTTTATTGGAGATTTATTAGGAGTTAACTACCAATTGCCAGATAGGAAGGAATTGCACTCAGATGTGGCCCTCTTTAGCAGGTTTTTGCGAAGGCAGAAACAGGAATCATGGGAGAAACCATCCAACAAAAGAGAAAAACAAAAAAGAGGAAAAAGATCAATTTTACAAAACCTGTCCTACAAATAAACCACCTAGCGCGAATGTATCTTGAATTTTTAGACCTTTTCTTTTAGATTTTAGTGTGATTTCTAGATTAGAGTGCAAGACCTACTTTGGTTCTTAGTTTTAGCTTAGGTTTAGTTTAGGTTTTCCATCCTTGTTCATATTTACCTTCAAAGATTGCAACTTTTATTAATTTTTAAGGATTTTGAAGCAATTTAGCCTTATAAACAAGCTACTCCGTTGATTTGATTAGTTTTTCTTTCTTCTATGGATTCATCTTTACTGTTTGTTTATGTGAATGGGTTGAATGCTTTCTAGCTTTTCTTCTTCGTTTCTACATAGTTGCCAGACGATTTAATTTCACAAGTTTCCAGACTTTAATTAATTCATAAATTATATTTTGGTTTCAGTAATCAAGTAGTCTAATTATCTTTGTTTAAAGTCTATAAGTAATTAGTTTGATTTCTAAGAAATCATTATAGTCTACATAATTGAAATCATTGTTTGCAACCATTTTGCAGAACTTCACCCTTTGTTTTGTAACATTGTCTAGGGTGTAGTTTAGTTCACTGATGTTCTTTCGGAGAAAGAAGGCGACATGTCCAAATAATTATTAGATGTTCTTTCCAATCATCTATTTGGAAGTTGACTCTTGGAAAAGAGAAAGGCAGTTTGGAAAATCCAATTTCTTGTTTTTAGAAAAGCAAGTGGCACACCTTATATTTAAACTCACGTAGCTAGGGCTAGCTAAGGACTTTTGAGGAAAAAAATAGTTTAATATGACTTTTTAACTTTTAAAACTGATTTTAAAAGAAAATTTTAATAGAACAAATGAATGCTAATTGACTTTTTGGTATTCAAAAGCACATTAAATCCGAATTAATTCAAAGTCAAGTCACGTCAAATCCCTTAAAAAGGAAGACTCTTTCAATGCCTGTTTCTATATTAATAAGATTCGAACTTAAAAACTTATTTTTAAAAAATCAAATTTTTTCCACTTGAATTAATAGGTTGTTAGTCTTGTATATTATTATTATTTAGTAGTTTTACTTGATCAAAAAAATTTCAATTATCTTTTATATGTTATGTCACACATTCACTTAAACTTTGTATTTCAAATGTCAAAAAATCAAATTAGAACTGCTACTATTGAGTAAATAAAGTATTAAATTAAGTAATCTTAGATTATCCCTCATCTTTTTAACCCAAAAAAATTTTTGGATTATTATTACTATAATTTTTTTTTAATTTCTGTAATTGCTATATTTTTTAACATTTTAATTAATATTGAAGAATACAACAGTTCACATTAATTTCACTACTAATGCCATATAGATCATTTTAGTTAGACAATTAATTCAATAAATATCAACTTTTATTTTGGTCAATATTAATTAATAAAAAAGATGCAATAATTACACATTTAATGGCTCAAATTAAAAAATTATTATTATTATTATTATATTATGAATTATGATATGGTTTTTACATTAATTATGTTTGGTTTGAAGGAAGCAAAGAGAATGGGAAAGGAGAGGATTTTCATCTCAAAGTAACTTTGGAACTTCCATAGGAAGGCTTAAGCTCTTTTTTATATCAATTAAGAGTTGGTTTGATTGAATGAATAGCTATTCATGGACAAAGCATGGAATTAATGAGAACTGAGCAAGAGTTGAGAGGTAATAACTAAAATTTAGGTGTTAAAGTTAAACACTTAAATCATGCTAGGATAAGCTTCATAGGCTTCAATTTTTTTTTTTTTATGAAAAGGTTTTAACTTAATAGGCTTGTTGAACGGTTGAATTGTTGTCTCATCATTATGTGGCAGTCAAGCACACTTATCCCAGATTTTCATAAAATAAAATCTATGAAGAAGAGTATTAGAACTTTGGATGTTTGGAGAACAAAGAGTTGCATCGGTATTTGGTGGTTGAGGCTCTAGCGAACAAATTTGGTAAAAGTGTTAAATGATAAATATTTATGAAAAAATTACTCTTTTCTTCTTAAAATAATTATCATATTTTTACTTTGAAATTATTTTAAATTAAGTATTTTTTTTTAAATAATGAGCTGGATTTTTATATATATTAATATGAAAATTTTGCCTTGTTATTGTTATTGATATTTTGATAAATTTATGACATTTTAATTAATTTTATATAATTTTGTAGAAAATAACTTAATTGAAAGAAATTGAAACTTTTAGGATCAAGTTAAAGAAATCAGAACTTTGAGGATCAAAGTGTCAAATTAATGAGAGATGACAGACCAGAACAGTTTTAT
The DNA here is from genome assembly GCA_020521535.1 of Rubroshorea leprosula. NCBI lineage: Eukaryota > Viridiplantae > Streptophyta > Magnoliopsida > Malvales > Dipterocarpaceae > Rubroshorea > Rubroshorea leprosula. The sequence continues at coordinate 1,197,853 of BPVZ01000026.1, read as the reverse complement.
TAATAAAGAAAGAAAATTGCTTAATGGCCCAAAGAATTCGACCCGAACTCTTTATTCAAAGATTTAGTGACAGTATCGGCACCTTGTTTAGGGCGTCGACCCCTTAGACCTATTTTTGGGTTTTTGTGAGGCTCCCTAACAATTTCCGCAACGTCAAGTACTTAATATTTCGGGGTGTGCGTCTCGTTCCTATTCTAATTAGTTTCTATAAAACTCTTATAAATAAAAGATAAGGGAGTAAATATATCATTAATTTGAGTTCTATTTTTTTAAGTTTTATTTTTTATTTTGATATAGATTTTTGATTTATAGATATAATTTTAGATTTTATTATTTTTATTTTAAATTAATTTAGCCAATTAAGATTATGATGTAATTTAATTAATTAATATAAAGTTATAATTTTTATACTTTTAATTGATTATGTAATTTATACATAAACTTGAGAGAAAAAATTACATGAATTAGGTCAATAACAATATAAATCATGTGTCTATAAAACCAAAAGATAATTAGCATCACATTTGATGGTAGAGGAAGAGAAGAGAGTTGAATCTCTTTTCTTAAATTAGAAGTTTTTACATCATCTAATATTCATCAATTTATTTTAAATTATATAAATAATTATTAATTTTAATTTAAAAAACTAGGTAGTTAATTTAGAAGAACTCACTATCATATCTAATACTACTCAACAAATCAAATGCCTTAGTACATCATATTCGGTTACCTTTATTTTAATTATTATTTACTTTTATTTATTTTAATTACAAAATTTTTAATTGTTTAAATAAATCTAGAATTAATTATTTTTAATACTTAGTTAATCAATAATCTTCTTGTTATCAACACTCTACTCATTATTATACTGCAATATTACATTTATAATGTCACATCAAATTGTAATCAAATTGTAAGCTTATAATTATAACGTGTCATTAAATGAGTATAATGTAGCATTAAATAAGTGAATATATACAATATTACAAATAGATTTTTAAATAAAAAGAGCCAATTATATAAAGATACATGATATCGTAATTATATCATTTTTGCAATATTATTTGGAGCAATTAGTGCACTTGTTAGAGTAAAATTAGTGTGAAGATACTATAGTTGTAATATTATATAGGATGGTGCTTCATGAACAACCTTTTTATCCCACCTTTGATACAATTTCCACATGTCATTAACTAAGTGGATGCATTCAATATTACAAGTCTCATATGAATTAAAAAAACTAATCATTTAAATGACATGCCAAGTTGTTCCAAAATATGGTACAAAAATGTTATCTCAAAATCATTTCCCTAATATATAATATTGTAAAAATACAACATGATATATTATTGTATAATTGGTTCCTTTCTTTCGAGATTCCATTCATAATATTGTATTTATTAACTTATTTAATACTCGTTATGATTATAAACTTACAATCTTATATAACATTACAACTATAATGTTGTTAAATTTAGCATAGATAAATATTTTTTTCTACTTTAATCATATCATTATCCATTTAGTTTAATTTATCATCTAATTATAAAAAGTTTCTCTTTATTTTTATCTCTTTATTATGGGTATTATAGATAAGAGGATAATGTAGAGTAGGTCGTTCTCCAAAAATTTTTTTAAGAACCTATCTAAAAACTTATCTTCTCATTAATATTTTAAAAAATGTTAAATTGAAAATTTTATTTATATAGAATATGCATATTAATTTTCATATTGATTTATACTTATATCTTTTTTATCAAAGAAATTTCATTTATTGATATATTCAATAGTATTAAATTTTTTGTAGTCAACAAAATGATTAGACCTACTAGAATAATTAAAAAATTGGTATGTATGATTCACATAAATAAAACTTTTAATTCAATAATTAATTTTTAAAAATATTAATTAAAATATGATTTTTTAGTTAAATTCTTTTAAAAAAATTTAAGAGGAAAACTTGGAAAATATTTTTCCCTATAAATAAATATATTTTTTTCATTCAACTTTAATAGACCTTTCCAACTTAGGAGTGATCAAGTTTAGTTTTCCACATTTCTTTTTTAGAATATCACTTAATGCATTTATTTCTATTTTACACTTTAAAAAGATAATCACATCATATACTCCCTTTATCCCTAAATACTATACCTGTTTTATCTTTAGTTGGAGGACAATTTCTATTTCCACTTATATTAACTTCAAAAAATAATAGGACTTTAAATTATAATAGGATAGATATTTAAAGTTAAAAAATAATGATAAAATTAAATTAAAAAAAATGTCTCCCTTAAAACATGAAAAAAGATAATTATTCTAAAACAAAGAGAATATTAAATAAAGAATAATGATAAATAATACTAACAAACTAATAGAAAGTATGTTATTTAAATTATTAAAAAGTAAATCTTATATTATTTAATAATTAACCTATTTCACTTTATTAAAACTTATAATATTATATACATCTATCTATTCAATAACATAATTTGCTACCTCTGTTGTTCATAATTTCGTCCCATACCTTGGTTCCCCTATCATTATTCTTAAATAAAAGGCCTATTTCGTTTCAAAAAATAAATAAATAAAAGGCCTATTTAGGTAGTTATAAATTAACGGTAAATATAAAATTTTATAAATTAGTAATTATATTCTTACTTTATCCAATCCATAATAACTGTTATTTTTTAACATATTTCTTAAATTAAGAATTTAAAGATAATTTTATATATTTATCCATATTATTTTAAAAAAAAATAAAAAATAGAGTTAATTTTTGATAATGAGATAACTAGTTAAAGTAAACGGATAACAATAGAGTTAAAAGTGAAAAAAAAAAAAATCCATCTTAACAATTGAAAAAATTATAGTTAAGTTATGACAAATTAAAAGTAAAAAAATAATTATTATTTTTGAAATAACAAGAGCAATTTATTAAACAAAAATAATAAACCTCTACATTAATTATTCTTAAATTTTTAATTTTTAAACAATAACAATTATCTTAGGACACTTTTGCTTTTTGTTTGAATCGGGAGGTGGTGTGGGGGGGTGGGTGGGTTGGCGTGGTTTGTTGGAATTGTTTGAGGCCTGAGCCCCTTAGCCCGAGCGTCTGAAGGAGCGTTCCATTTCAATGAGAAACTACACATGTTTAAGCTTGCCCAAACACCCTCACCATCATTCAAGAGGAGATTAGGTGAGGAACCAAATTGAACCATAAATCATGGCCTAAATATCCAAAAGCCGAAGCTTAGAAGAGCCGAAGTATGGCATCTATGCAAGATGTTACCCAAAAATAGCAATGAAAACAAGCTACCCTCAGTCAAGAATACCATGTTCCATCTGATCCCATTCTCGTTTCTCTCTGCCGGCCACCACAAATAGAGATGTTGATGCTTATTACCTCCTAAATAGACCAGAACTCAGCAGGGTTCTACCGTATTCTGCAATTATTGGGGAGCTCTTGACTAGTTCCCATATCTTTGCAGAATTTTTTAACCAGTCACGCTCAGACACATTCCTTCCAAACGAAGGGCAGTTCATGGATAAAACCTGCAAATGAAACTTATTACATGTCCCACACAGAATGAAACAAACTTTGTGAACATGAACTTGTGGAAAATGCTAAGTTGTAAGCATACAGAGAGAGCAAAAGAGATAGACCTGATCCCGTAGTTTCCAAAGTGCGGTGACATAGCTTTCACACTGGTCTCTTGGAGGCTCATCTTTTATCTTGGATGGAATTACAAATAGATTCATAAGAGTTGCATCTGTAGCATCAGTCTGAGTCATAGGACCACATTTTGTGGCTGCCTTTCCATATTTCCCCTTTACGAATGAGGAGGAGCTGAAGTGTTGTACAAGTGCCTTCTTCAATTTCAAAATATTATGTGGAGTAAGATCCCGATCTTGCATTCTACAAACAATTAAAACAGAAGAATCGAGTTGCATATTTGGTTCACTCAAAACAAAACATCCATTAGCATAAGAACATGAACTCGTTGATTATTAACTAATGACAGAATCTTAGTGCAATTCTGATAAGAATTTATCACGAAATAGCCAGTCATAATTGAGTAGAAGACATATCATATAAACCCCTGCTCTTTAATTTGTATGCAAAATAAACTAGGACATTTAAAAATTCATGTTTGGTTTTTAGACGGTTATTTTCTGAGACAGTTCCAACTTCTGGGAAGGAAAACCAAAATCTTCACATAGCACTTGCCTACTTCATTCTTTTCGTCAGAAAGGGGGGAAAAAACCATTAACACACATATAAATACTTTTTGCTGTATGCATTCAGTATTTTACTGTATGATTCATTACTGTTTGTTCTGCTCTTTAGGTTATATGCATGTCACTAAGAGAACACAGAAAATCTTTCAACATGCGTGCAATGATATTTTATGAACCTAGAATAGATGGTAAGACCCAGAAGAAATGACAATAGCCTTGATTCAAAACTAAGATATCCAGCTATGTTCTTGTGAAATAGGGACCTAGAAGAGACAATAAGACTACGTTCAAATTAACCTAGGAGGGCATAGATACTAAGGATTAGGCTTAAATATCTAAGATAATAAGAGAAGACACGAAAATTCTAAAAGCAAAACCGTTTCCTATTTGCCAAGTCAATGCCATCATCCCACCACAATCTGAACCATCTATTTTCAACTAAAGCCAATCCCACAATATGAACCATCTATTTTCAAACAGTGAAACAGGATTAAGGATATAAGAGAATGGTATTCTTCAGGGCAGACTGCAGTTAAAAACATCAGTCCAGGGTGAAAAAAGACAAAAACACTATTCATATTTCTTCATGCATTCTGATTCAATAGGGGTATTTTTGTCTTTTCCAACCCCAGACTGATTTTTTTAAGTGCAGGCCAGACTCTAGAAAACATTTCTGAAAATTTATTTATATTTCAATTACATATATTGACTGGAAGTTATACAACTTTGGTGTTGGTCACAACCCTACAAATGTAAGTCGTAGCCACAATCTACAGACATCTAACTCTCTTTCTGTCAAAAAGAAAATGATTTTAGAGGTTAAAGAAGTTAGTAGTTGACCTAATTGCAAATGTGACGAGAGGGTGGGCTTTACCACGGTTTACTGGTGATGTATGCAAATGGTATATGGTGTAGCGGCAGTTTTTGTGGTGGTGGTGGTGGTAGTGACTGGGTAGTGATGGTGGCAACAACGGAGTGTTGATGCTGGAGATGAACAACATGTAACTAGGGTTGATAATGTGGTGATCATGGAATCATCCGCAAACCATAGAACAATACATGTGACTCCAACACAGAACAAGAAAAATGTTTCCATGATGATTCATTCACTCATGTCACACTTATAATTTGTCTCTCTTTCACCAAGTCAACCAAGCAACATACAGTCAAGTTGGAGGGACCATTTCCTCAATTTATATAAGTTGCATGGTGATTCTAACAATATTAATGGGTATTAATGGAAATGGTTTACTCACTTGGTATGCACAAAGACTGGTGTAGCCATATATTCCTCACCTTCATGAACTTTATCTTTAGCTTCTTTTTCTGTCCATGAAGTATGGGGAGGGGCTATTGAAGATGGATCGGGTATGCCATGCTTCAATAAGTCAACCTGCAGATCCAAAGGAAATTTAAAAAAAAAAAAAAAAGGCAAAAAAGGAATAAACTATTTTATTACTTGGGTATATTAAAATTTTAAGAAGAATTCAATTCAGGTCCTGTTCCGTTCTTAATGATTGACCACAAATTGGAGTCCATTCAATATATAACTAGCTTAGCATCAGAGCTTAATTTTGGGGACTAATATGCATGATCAAGGATCTAAGTCATCACCATGTTTACAAGCATAGATTAATCGTACAAGCATAATCAGTTCTTTTAGGCAATGCATCAAATTAATAAAGAATAGTGCACAAAGTAAAACCTTTCCCAGAGATTTTAAAAGCACATATAATGAGATCTCAAAGAAAACAACCTCTTCACCAGATTACCAATATCAACTTGCTGTCTTCTAAAACTGTAGACAATAAGGGAACATATTTATTACCATACAGTGGTCAGGACTAGAATAGTACCGTCAACATCAAATTCCACATGTTATTATCATGAACTCCTTCAGACACCACCAGCAAAATGTGACAAATAGATGACAGAAGAACACCAAGCTAAAAGGATTCCTTGCAGCACCCACAAAAAATATAAAATAATTAGACCTTGAGATAAAAAGAACAATCAAACATCAAAGATGATAAACAATCAGTTCTATGAACACTGAAGATGAAATATCCATCTGTTTTTCTTCATTACCTGAATATTCATAATTTCATGAGCCATCTCAGCAGACAGGGGTTCACCACTTAGAATCGAAACTGTGGATGAGCCATCAGGCCGCATCATCTCAGCTAAAACAGAAGGACTGAAAACAGACTGCAAGACAAGAGAAATGTTGGAGTGACTATGATACACAAAACAACCAACAATGTTACAAATAACATACAAATAAGCAGAACGTGATAATTTTCAAACTACAAAGTCTAGATAGAAACAGAAAATTAGAGGGTCAATTGATTGTTCATAATCTCAAAACCACAATATGGAATAACCTAAACCATAATAGCATTTATATATAACAGTTAGGATCAACTTTCACTGGCGTTAGTGTTACACCAATTTTCAGCCGCTCATTCTAAAATTTCAGCAATTGATGCAACACTTGATGTTGCAAAACAGCCCCATTCAAAACATGTGGTTGAAAATTGGTGTAAGAGTTTCTTTAACTTACACCATGTAAGTTGATCCAACTCTATGCACAATGTAAAATCCCAATGACACTAATAAAAAGACATAGTAATCTATAGGAAGAAAAACGAATGACGACATAAATAAAACAAACAAAATAATTTCACCAAGATCCTAGGAAATATATTGGAATTGCAAAGTAAATTTAAAATAATTAAATTTAAATTAGAATCATAAATAATATAAATAATTGATCTAAGGACTATTTGTTGGCTACATGAAAGCCTTATTCTTTCCGCACAATCAACTTTGGAACAAGTAGAGTATTATTGAGAACAAGAACATGCACTTGACCAGATACAAATAGATTGTAAAAACTTGTACAACAATATATTGTTCTTGACATGGAACAAAACCTATGAAAGAATTATTCATACGATATCTAGGATTCTTATGTAACTATAATTATTCAAGTGTTATTTTAGGTTACAAAGAAGTGTTGCAAAGTCCAGACTACACAACGTAAACCATTAGATGGGAGGCAGGTCCCTGATATTAGGAGTTGTCCCCCCTATCCAATGGTTCTAACTCTTTAGGTTATTATTAGTTTTCCTAGTTTTATTAGGATATGGAACTTTTATTAAGAGTTAGATTAGGAATTCTAAATCTTAATTTTTAGCATGATTTAAATAGGAATTCTATTTCTTAGTCAGTTATGAGACTTTATATGCTTGCAATTTCTTTCAAAAATTACTAAATGATACTCAGATTATTTCAGGCAATTTATGCTTTTGTGATTGTGTGATGCAATCAACCTTTGGTATGATCCCTTAATACTTTCTATTCTCTTTGTGATGCCTAAAGAAACCCAATTTAACTCCTATGGTTCTTATATCTTTCTCAACCTTTTCACCCCTAAATCAGCCCCTTAATCACAAAACACAACACACCCTCAACCTGTCCCATGTCAATTCCTACTAAAGCCCACGTTTAATGGGGTTCAATTGAAAAGAGCCAATTAAATATATGAAAGAAACCAACTTGGTTTCCTCTGCTTTCAAACACTGATTAGGAGAAAAGCTTTGAGCTTTT
>BPVZ01000026.1:1154340-1169861 GCA_020521535.1 Rubroshorea leprosula | reverse complement strand
TTATGTTTTTAGTCAGTTTATTCGAAAGATGGATTTTAATCTCAAATGGTTGAAGGAAATGACATTGCATATGATTACGATAGTTCTCCATTTTAGATCCCCAAGTTGGATAGACAGATCTTCGAAACTTTAAAAGGTTTTATTAGTTTGTTTTTTATTTATTTTTTTAATTTTAGTTGCACAATAAAAGACAACTCTTTCTTATCCTTTTTTTCAGTCACTTACATGTCATACAATTCGAATTTAAAATTTATTATTTCTAACAAACGAAAGAGATTATCATTGAGTTATCTAGGTTGTTAGCAATTTATGATTGTTAAAACTATCAATTTTAATAAAATTTGTTTAAAAAGCACTATAGATCTATTGATACTGAGTTTTTATCCTTGCTTTTTCGAAATGCAGGTGAGCAACAAAATTTTGATCAATATTTTTTGCATCTTCTGGGCCTTAGGCTGAAGTTGAGATCCTTTTCCATGCTATGCAGAGAGATACTTGCTCACCTGATTCCTCTATCTTTACCTTGTCCAGGCATATACAGGAAGTTTCAAATATGAAGAAGCAGAGCAAACCCACAATATGTCAAGGGATACTGATGTAGAATCAGAGAAAAATAGAAAGCAAGGGATGAAGAGAAGTAGGGAAATTAGGGTTGGAAAAATTATCTCAATTCATCTTAATGTCCTAACAAGACTATTTATATAAGGTACAAACCCTCAATCCAAACTAAATATAAAAATAATAATAATAAAGTTCTTGAAATTATTAATGTTAATAGATCCAAGTACTAACCTAGTACTTTTATATATAGAGAGAGAGATGTACACGGTTACAAAATTTAAAGTATAACACTTACACAACTTATAGGGTGACAATTACAAATTTAAGTGTAAATCTTCTTTACTGGATGTCTCATTTCTTCCTCTTGAAACTAGCAAATCTCACCTCTCCTCAACTCTAGTTCTTTTTCTGTCAAATTGGAAAGTCTTCTCATGTCTTCATAGGGTTCTTCGAATTTCTCCTTTTATCGATATCATGCTATAACAGCAATTAAAATCGATCAAATTATCCTCTTTAACTCTATTTACAACCTTGATTTTGTCTTTGGAGTATTGTTTTGGGGTTGGTAATTCCCGGATAAGCACTGTTCATTCCTTGCGACTTCTTACTGCTTTCAACCCTTACGAATCTCCAAAACAATAATAATAATAATGGAATGAAAGCCAAAATCCTGTTGGCAGCGATGGGGTTGGGAATAGAAATAAAATAAAATGAAAAGAAAAGGTCTAAATAAAGGGAGGGTGCAATGCATCCCGTGAACTATTATGGCACAGGGTGCCAATACCATGAATCGGGTAACGTATCCGGTGTTGACACCTGATGGGCCACGAAAAAAAAATGGTAAACACTCTTCTAGGTTAAATAAAATATTAATTAATTAAATTGAGATTAGGGTTACTCGTCCTGATTTAGGATTTTACGTTGTAGGTATCTGCCCTTCTAATTTGAGGTAAGTAAATTTATAATTTTATTTTTAGTTTTAAAGTATAATTTTAAATTATTTTAAAATAATTTTATGTAATTAATATAACATGAGTATTTTTTAATATTTAGTATTGTATTTTCTAAAAAATAAATATACTTTTTTTATACATGATCACTTGCTAGGAATGCCATCCTACTTGTCTTAAGATAAATATGTGGTTTTGAAGAAATAAGCTTTATACTTCTTGCATGATTTATTTTCAATATATGGTCGTTATTTTGTAACCACCGGTGGGAGATTTCTATATGTTAGCCATGTTGAGATGCCATTTGTGAATCCATTTATTTCTATTATTTCTATATCCTCATCTCCTCAAAAATCCTCAAGTGGTTTCATACATGTAGAACTTAGATGCAGACACGCCACTTACATTTCTAAAAAGTAAGAAAAAAAAGGATTCTCCCAACGATCATTTCCTTCCACGCGGTCGACCTCCGTCAAGATGATTGGAAGAACGTTGGTTTAAGACTGAGTTTTGCGCCCTTTAGATGATTTATAAGAGGGAGGGATGCCTTCCTACAGAATGGGTCGCTAATCTGCCTTAAACAATTTCAAGAACTTTACCACTATCGTGAATTTAAGTTAATAAATCCAAAATGAACTGAATGAGATGCGAATTAAAATAAACTTGATGTTTATTGCATGAAAGGAAATTAGAGAAGCAATTACACAAACTAATTTGAGTACTTGAATGCTGAAAACAACTTAAATCTATTGGGATCTGTGCTAAAACTGAAATATGAAAGCTAAGATGAGCAATCACTACAAAACTAAAGAATTGAAAAATTGATGAGTTTCTATGTTGGGCTGGCCGTGTCTTGAAAAAATTCAAAAAGGTTCTATTTATACATGCATCCTTTCAGTAGGTTTGATCTCACCTTATCCATTAACATGTGTCATTACTAAAAAAAAAAAATGCATTTTATGGTGTAAACAATGCCCCCCAACACTTGAATTTATTTTTTATGAAAATAAATTCAAGTGTTTATAATTAAATAATTATATGCAGACTCCAGCCACCAATGCCACATGTCAAACAACTCTAAGGTCTGAAAGAAGAGATCTCAAACCTTGAAGCCAAGCTTGTAAAACTAAACAAATAGATTCTCCTTGAAGAAGAGACAGAAAAGAGCTTGGCAGAATAGTGTAGCAAATTTCTTGCAGATATAAAGGCAAACTTGAATGTGGTTTCCAAAATTAAAGATTAGCTTTCCTCTTTCATTGCCTTTATTGCATACTTGATCTAGAGCAGATTGAAATCTGACACAGCCTTAATTTAATCGCTATGATTGCTCACGGCCAAATCTAACCAGCTTTCAAATTCAGATTAGCACCTTTATTGAAATTCAAAAATGCTAAATTGGAAAAAGAAAATACTATGCAATTTCACCCAAATCTGACTCAGCTAGAATTCGAAATATCTAGATTTACCTCATCCAGCGGATTTGGTACTTCTTTCAAATTGTCAAGTTTAGCTTGAACCAGATCTAACTCCTCCAGAGTAACTACGTCAGTCAGATTTTCTTGTTCACCTTCGTGGACCACCTCATATCTATCTACATTGATCCGTTTTTCTGTAAGATAGGCCGTTAATTTCCTTTTAATTTCTTCCACGACCTCCTTCTTTTGGCGATTGATTCGTTGTCTTCATAGAATTTCTTCAATTTCTGGCTCCTCCTTCGGCCTAAACAAACAATTGTTGTGGGCCGAAGGAGTTCATCAAAAACCTCTTTTACTGTGCGTCTAGTGAGTGCTGATCTGGTACTAGCAATAATTCCAACTAGTCAGCCATTACGGTCCATCCCAAAGAAATGGATGGTCCCAATTTCTTCATAATAACGAGCTTCCATCGAATTGGTGTTAGCCACAAAAGGTTTGTCATCATCAGCTTTCATGACCTCAGTTTTGCCACCATTCCAGAATATCAATTTCTGGTGCAAAGTTGAAGGAACACACTAGCTAGAATGGATCCAGTCTCTCCCAAGTTATGCATTATAAGTGACTATAGTGTCAATCACAAAGAATGCACACATGAGAGTCTGTTTTCCATAGTAAGCTCCATTGGCAAAATTCCCCTTGAACGATTTACTCCTCTAGTGAAGTCGTTGATCGTCACTTCTGTCTCCATTAGATCTTTCAAAGATTTGCCAATTTTGTGTAACATACAAGTTGGCAACATGTTGATAGTAGCACCATTGTCCACTAGAACTCGATTAACTGGCATCCCATCCATGTGAGCGTGAATGTATAATGACCTTATATGTTTGGCCATCCTCTCTTCTGGCTTTTCAAAAATAATTGTCTGTTGAAATCTCATTTTCATCCTCCTTTACAAGGATCTCAATAATTCCTTTCTCAGTTTGATCTGCCTATTGATAATCTGTAGATTCTGGTTTTCCTTTGGCTTGGAAGACCAGAGGAAGGGTAAGCACCAAATAAGACAAATTCACAGAAAACTCACCAAATTGGATGGTTTCTAGCTTTGTTGAATTTTCCATTTCTTTTGCCACCTCGAACGTTGCTTTCAGGCTAGTTTCCTCACTTGTCTGCACAATCAGAACTTGCGGAGAAGTTGGACTTCTGGGTTGTTTTTCATCTTCTAGTGAGGTATGACTTGATCCCTTATTTTTGTCTTTCGGAACCCAAATAGATTTCATTTTGACTGGGAGCCGCTGAGCTAGATCTACCATGCCCCCCGACTTTTCCATCTGTTGTTAGCGTCATTCTTCTGCTCCCTTACATTGTAAGCGTCGCCTCAAAGTTCTTGGATTCTAAGCCTTAGGGAACTTTGGATGACTTACTTGCTCCCATTTCTGGATAAGAGATTTGAGCGGTGGTTTCACCATTCTAGATCACCCTTCATAGCCAAATTTCATAGCACTCTGACTTGGACCAGTTTTCTGCTGCTTTGGATCATGCCCCTCGTGCGTTCTTCCTCGTGGAGGATCTGATCTGGCTTGATCTTTGCGAGTTTTGGCTTCCTTAATGACCCATCTCAAGTCATTAGCTGTAAGTTTGCGCTTGGAGTATGACCGATTTTTGTCCTTGTTAAGGCTTCCGAGATCTGCCACGTTCACTCCAACAGACAAGTCAGGGAATGGGTTTGCATCAACTCCCATGGTTTGCTTAGCCTTTTTTGGAAACTGCAAAATTCCTCTGTCGATATTTTCTTGCAGATGTTGTTGATTTCCCAAATCCGTCACACATGGTGCAACCTTTATTGGTTCTAGCTGTACTGGCCCACCAACTGCCGGTTGGTTTTGTGGAGGCAGATGTGGCTGATTGACTTGCCCCCCAAGCACTGGAGCCGGTGGATTTTGGATTTGCTTATGAGAATCCACTACCTGGGATGGAAATGGTATTTCTGATCTAGGCTAATGCACCTGTTCAACCACTTGATCTCAAATAGCCTGTAATGTTCTACGGCTTTCATCCTTAGTTTCTCTCTTTACTTTAGTGCCTTTCTCAAAGACCCATCTCAATTCAACCATATACGATCTTATTGCTTCTTCTTGACGTTTGGAAGATTCAGCTTAACTCTCGAGGAGTTTCTGTATAGCCTGGTTCTGCTTTCTGCATGCTAACTCTAGACGTTCTGTCAAATTTTTTATCACATTATTTGATTCAGCAAAGGCACCTCCATGATCTGCTTCTTTCTCCTTGAATATTGGATTCCCATAGGACTGTTCTGCCAAAGGTGACACTGGGAGAAAAGTAATTGGATCCTTTTCACCCTCATAGTAGAGTCGATTGTCATCTGCATGTTCAGCTTGTGGTGGCATAGCAACACCTCTTTTTGGATGCAGAAAAAATGGATCTAAAAACTGTGGGTGAGACATGGTAGGGTTCCACTAGACGTGCCACAAAAGAATTGTTTCCTCAAAAATCCTCAAGTGGCTTCACATCTACGGAATTTAGATGTAGGTGTGCCACTTACTTTTCTAAAAAGTAAGAAAAAAAAGGATTCTCCCAATGACCCTCTCCTTCCACACGGTCCACCTCCGTTAAGATGGCTGGAAGAACGTTGGTTTAAGATTGAGTTTTGCGCCCTTCAAATGATTTGCAAGAGGGAAGGATGCCTTCCTGCAGAATGGGTTGCTAATCTGCCTTGGACAATCTCAAGGACTTTACCACTACCGTGAATTTAAGTTAATTGATCCAAAATGAACTGAATGAGATGTGAATTAAAATAAACTTGATGTTTATTGCATGAAAGGAAATTAGAGAAGCAATTACACAAACTAATTTGGGTACTTGAATGCTGAAAACAACTTAAATCCACTGGGATCTGTGTTAAAACTGAAATATGAAAGCTAAGATGAGCAATCATTACGAAACTTAAAGAATTGAAAAATTGATGAGTTTCTGTATAGGACTGGCCGTGTCTTGAAAAAATTCAGAAAGCTTCTATTTATATGTTTCTTGAGAACTACGTCCCTGCTTCACTCGCTGGTTGTTCAGATCATAGATAATAACTTTCTCCTAAAATTTAGGGATTGTTATTTCTTTTAAATTCAAATTGCAACAAGCCAGATAACTTTTATCCTCCCAACCAACTTTACATATATGCATCCCTTTAGTAGATTTGATCGCATCTTATCCATTGACATGTGGCATTACTAAAAAAAAAAAAAAACAATTTATGGTGTAAACACCTCCCAATGAGAGTATAAACATTAATAATTTTCACGCTCACCGATGGAGATATTAAACCATGGCCATGACATTAGAGGAGGCTACTTCCTAATTTTCTACACATGACATTTTGATTTAGTTCTACTTACATTTTTAAGAATCTATTACTTTGCATGCTTTCTCATAAATAAAATAAATTATTATCATACTTATTAGGATTTATCTTTGATTTTTCCTTATTTATTATTTTAGATAATAAGATTAGAGTCGACAGTATATCAGTGAGTCACCATTAACCCATTAATTATTATAATATGTTTAGTTTGAGAAAAAAAATGTGAAAAATTATTATAACTAGTTAAATTATTTTATTGAACTAACAATTTAATTTAATTGATTAAAATAAAATTACTTTCCCTCTCCCTTCCCATTTTCTCTTTATTTTTTCAAATCAAACATGTTATTAATTTGTATTTAAAAATATAATAACTATTCTTAATTTCAGTATTAATGTCACATAGATTATTTTTAATTGATTACTCATAATTAATTAATTAAAGATTAATTTTTATTTCAATATACAAATGAATGATATAAAAATATAATTATTACAGTTTTTTAATCTTTAAAAAATCATGTTTAAGTTCTGTGGTCCACTACCTCTGTCAAGGGCCCGGCCCAGCAGACGGACGAGGGTAAGTCGGATCGAAAAGGTTGAAGTTCCAACAACCGTCTGCGGCTCGCCTTTCCCCCTGAATTTGTCGCTGGCAAAAGAATAAAAGAAAATGGCGACGGCTCTCTTGAAACTGAAAACCCTAACCAGATCATCCAATTCTCCTTTCATAGCTAGAAATTTCAGCCTGGTTACAAGCCAAATCAGCAATCACACTGCCAAATGGATGCAGGTACCGACCCATATCTATCATTTCTTCTCAATCCAACAACCAATATTATCATTTTGTTAAGCTCTTACGATACCCTATAATGATTTGATTTATTTATTGTTTCCCATATTTTGTTTTAATCTGTATTGAAATGGGTAGAAATTAGAGGTTTCTTTAGGCGAACTATTATCGGGGAGACTGGTTGCATGGCTGCTCCTATATTTTTATGTTATATCTATTTTCTTTATAGAATTTCAGGTCTGGGTTTTTAGGCATTCACCCTGCATAAAACTTTTAATCTATCTGTTGTTTTCTGTTCTATAAAAGCTTCAATGAGACTAACTTAATCATTTGTTTTGTTTCTTTGGTCATTCATTTTTTTTCTTTTCTTTTTAAAATTGACAGAAATTAATTTGGCAAGGCTTCATGATTTTCAGGTTTTTTTTTCTTCTTAAAATTTTCTCGTCCTACCCCTTTTTTGATTCACTGCGAACCATAAAAGATGGTTGTGTTGTGAAATTTCATACAGCACTTCATTGTCCCTCACTCTTCATTATAATTAGTTGATCTTCAGATCCATTACTCATGCTTCATTTCTTGGATCATTCCATACTTTTTTATGTTCCTCACTCCACACAACACTGGATTTTAGGAGATGTGGACGTTATACTGCTCTAATGTTAAGTACAAGTAATGGGATACCGTGAATAGGTCTAATGTTTCTAGTTCTTGGAAGAATGTATTCTAATTTCTAAATTTTGGGAATCAGGTTGAGTTTAAAGTTTCTTTTGTTTTCCATGCCTATTTAGATTTTGATTTTGATGATTCTTCCATAGTTTATGATTTTCCTTTCAAAATCTAGATAACATTTGTTCAATGATCCATAAAAGAATTGCTTTAAGAAGCTTACTTGATTCTCTTCTTCTTCTTGGTTCCAAATTGTGCCTATATAGTTTCATCTAAAAAGAAGTAATTAGTCAATTACTGTTTTGATTAACATTTTCGTCTTGTTTCTTCATCTGTGCTCCACCTTCTATTGACTTTCTTGTTTACTGTATCAAGGCCGAATGATTTGCCCCACTCCCCCCTGGGTCCCTTAAATTGTTATTATTTTTTTTGTAAAAAAAATGAAGAAATAGAGAAAGAAAAACAAAACATTCTGTGTTGGAATGCTTGGTACATTTGAAAGAAAAAGAAATGCTTAAAATCAACCATTTTGGAGTTTTTAAAGTTTACATTTTGTAGGATACAAGCAAAAAATCTCCAATGGAGTTGATCAATGAAGTTCCTCCTATCAAGGTTGAAGGAAGGGTTGTTGCTTGTGAAGGAGGTTAGTTCTTAATAATTTGCTTCTTCATATGTTAACATGCTAATCAGCTCATAAATCATTTGCTAAGTCAACAGCTAACTTTTCTGCATAATAAATAAATGAATACAGGGATGTAGTCTATTTGTTGTATTTATTCTCTTTAATTCCCACAATTTGACATTACTTAATTTTTGCTGTTTCTGTTTACAGACAGCAACCCAGCACTTGGACACCCTATTGAGTTTATATGCCTTGATTTGAAGGAGCCAGCTGTATGCAAGTATTGTGGCCTGCGCTATGTTCAGGAACATCATCACTAGGAGTTTGTTGATGTCTCATTGGACCATGGCAAAGCATTGGAGTAATTATGATCCTTCAGTTATCAACTTCTGGCCTTTATCATGGAATCCATGTACTGACGGTAGTTTGATGTTTTTTCATTTTAAAATAATAAGATTTATCGTCACACTTCTGAACTAGATCTATTCCATGCTTGGTGTTCCAAAATTTCATGTATTGTAATTTGGGCTTTCTATTATGTGGAGCGCTTGGCATTTCATCTTGAGCTGAGCTGTACTTGTTTGGAAACATTCCTTCAGTTTATCGATGTTTGTAGCGAAATTCAGTGTTACTAGATGGTATTAGGATGGAAAACGAAAAAAAATTAGAACGTATAATAAATAATAATCATGTAATAAATTTAATAAAGTTAAAGTTTATATTATATTTTATATATTTAATAATTATAATTAAATATTATGGTCTTGATTTTTCCTTTTTCCATATAATGATTATCTTCGAATCATGAATTGTTTACTAAATACAATTCACATGCTAAAAAAGTGTTATCTCATTTATGGCATTAGAGTAAAATTAATTCCAAAATGGTAATTATATTCTTCATAAAAACTTGGCCTACTTGTATTATGAAATGCAAGGATCTGAAAGCGAAGGACTGGCGATGTACTTCACGGCACACATCTCGTCTGAATACCTTCCATCGGGGATTCTCCATTATTTCAGACAAGGATATGCCAAGGGCCTTTAGATCCTAGTGGTTACCACTAGGATTTGTAGTTCGTACCCAAAAAAAGAAAAAAATACACATATGCTAAATCTGCCAGAGGTTTCTGTATATGATATTTATTTAATTTTGATTCTCAAATTCAAATTCCCAACCAAAATGCAGGGCAATGGTACAGAGAATAACATGGTGGATTGCAGGAACAAATTGAAAGAAAAATGGCTACCAATAAACTAAAAGCATCAATATTTAACCCCCCAAAATTCTCCCAAATATAAACGGGGGAGACAACGATAACGTTATGCCCAAAACTTAAAAATTGGGCCTTTCAATCAGCTAAGCTAACATTTGTTCCAGAAACAACAAAAGGTAAAATCAAGCACGATTGCCATCTACAGCTGCCAGTTTTCTTCTCTGTTGATGCTCTGCAACCTTGTAATCGACTACTTCTCTGAACAGGTTTGGATCTAGCACACATTTCTCACTCCCATAAACAGCTGCTTGAACAGCAGCCATTAGTTTAGCTATTTCTCTTCCAGAAAATCCTTCACTTTTTGCTGCTGCTTCCCTTAATATATCATCTGTAAGCCCTTTGATCTCAATCTTCTGTGGTTGCCTTTTAAACAAATTTTGGAGCAATCCAGATTTTCTTGATCCTGCCTGAGCTATATACTTGTCCAGATAGAGTTTTAGCAGTTTGAAGCGTTCATCTTCCCCTGGCAGTGGGAATTCCAAGACTTCATCAATGCGGTCTGCCACAGCTGAATCAAGATCACCAGGGCGGTTTGTGGCGAGTGCAAGCACTATGTCCTTGGACTGGTCACCTGTCCGGAAAAGCAGTGCATTGAGTGCACTTCGCTGAGCTTCACTCATGTAGGTTTTGTTTCGCCTGCAAAGTTACAACATATTCAGTTCTCCAACTAATTTCCATGATGAAGAAAGAGTTAGAGATGCTTCCATCTTCAAGATGATGCTTACATGACTTGAAAAAATTATGGTTGATTCCACTTTTCAATACCAATTAAAATGCAGAACTAAGAGTTCATCCATTTAAAAAGCAATAAAGTAATTTCCCTTGACACAATACCTCAATGAAATAGATAACAACTGGCACCTCATCAGAAAATTAAAAACTTCATATCAAATCAGTGTTTAACCACATAAATAATAAAAAAATTAAATGATTTCATATTAACACAACCCCTTGACAAAATGGATAAACACCCTCTGTTTGGTATTATAGCTAAGATAACTAATTAATGCATATATAAGAAGTAAATACTTAGAGGATACCATTTTACAGAAAACAACTTCTTTCACGAGGGCTTGTTTTCTGGAAAAGCAGAGTATCCAATTTATCTCTAAATTTTTTTCTCATCTCAGGAAAATATTAGCAATTCATGTTACCTATGATTTTCCAGAACCAAAAAGGAAAAAATAAATATATGTGTACATGCTCATATATGTATGCTCTTTTGCTCCTTTTTAGTTTCTTTTATCCTATTTAATATGCATTCCAATAGCAATAATTATAAACATACACCTAGCACCAAACCTACACTTGATTTAGGAGTAAAACGCTTGCCAGTCTCCAGTCAACAATTCATCCCTTTTGAACCATGGTTAAAAATATCATCAGACTCTACAACCATACTATCAACTAGTTAATTTAAGGCTGTGATCCTTGATCTTTCAAAATCCCGTTCCTCAGAGAATAAAAACACACTGATTGTGCAGTTTTGACTGAAACATTTACAACTTACTCGCATAAAAATGCATCTGCTTCATCAATGAACAATAATAAGCCCCTCTTGGACTTCTTAGCCCAGTCAAATAATTGGTGTATCTTGGTAACAGCTTGTGGTCCCAGTGGAGCAATATCTCCACCTGTCATCAAGGCATAATCTAACCCCTGAAAATTAATCCAAAAAATGGAGAAAATTAAGGGAGAGAAAGAGCAACATAATTCACAAAATTTTAATGAACTCTGTTATAATCATACAAAAACACTAGAACTAACAGCTATCCAATATAGTATCAGATAAACATTACTCTAATTTACATTCCTTCATGAATTGCTCATGTGTCATGATTAGTCATAACCTAACAATGACTTTCAAAAATTCAGATCTACTAAGTTGCTATAAATAAAGATTTAACATTCCAATAAAAGTTGGCCGAAAAAACTCCCATGAAAAAATTTAAGAGCTAGCCTACAAACCAGAAAACAGAGAGACGTCTTCAAACAGATACCATCTGATTACAGTAACATAATAGCATAGAATAATGATAGGAGTAAGAGCTCGTACAGATTTATGAGCCAGCTCTCTAGCAGCCATGGTTTTCCCTGTGCCTGGAGGACCATAGAACAGCATGTTCCGGAATGGTGCTTGATGGGCTTTTGTATTAGCAGTTGCACTAGCTAACTGTTTAATTCGTTGTTGAAGAGAAGGGTGCAAAATCACATCACCAAACCCATTTCCATTTGTCAAAGATGAACCTTCATGACCACCCCTTGATAGAAAGCTCTTGGTACGAGAAAAGAAGCCAGACCAAGGGTACTTCCCTCTGGAAGATTCTCTAATCAAGGATGGTTGTCCCAATATTCTATCAACATAACTCCAAATCACCCTAGCACCTTCTCTACAAGAGATAAGAGAAACATCTTGTTAACAGAAACAAAGTAACAGTAAAAAAGGCAGAGTGCAATGGAAAAAAGAGAATGTGGATAAAGGACAGAACTTTATTTAAATCACATCTTTCATTGGCACTAATACTCTATGTCATTAATCTTTATCAGAATTTAAGAAGGAAAAGAATGACGTCAAAATGTTCTAGCAATGTATTGAAAAGAAAAAAGGTGTACTCCCTTTTAGATAATATAAACAGAGTAACATGTTCTCTCTTTTTCAACAGTGAAAGAGGTGAAAATGAGTTTTGTTTTCAGTAATCCCATAAGCATAAAACTCTCACAAAGCTATTGTGCAGTAAGTGATGGCTATAATTTTCAATGATGTGTTTGGAAAATAGCCAATCACATGTTTACAATGTGGTTTTGTGATGAAGATCTGTCAGAGATTTTTGTTAGCATAGCATTACCATTCTGTTTTCTTCACTTGAATCACAGCAGAAAGAAAGTGGAAAAAAAGAGAAAGGAAGAAGAAAATAAGCAGAAGAAAAAAATGATAACAAGTCTAATGGAGACAGGCAGTGCTAAGGCCACAAAATTTTCCCCACAAGATCATGTGGCTTCAAAAGAGTGGTTGCCTACCAACTCACTGGGGTCACTGTGTAAAAACAGTCATCACATCTACTTCCACAAAATCTTACATGGCTTTTTTTTTCAGCCATTTGTGTTCACCTAGCATTTCCAAATGGAGACTTCTTATCTCGTTACACCCTAATCTCTGGCCTTCATCCTTTTTTAAATTCCAAAAAGATTGGACATTCTAAAGCTAAAAATAGCCCTCTTAGTCTTAAGTAAATCATATCAATCATTGACCCTTTAATGACTCTTAACTAGTGGGGGAGTATCAATAAAATTCAAATTTAAACAAGTTTAACAGACTACTGTACTATTTAGTTAGCAGTATCCCCAAGGCAAAAAATGGTGCTCACCTTACTAAAGAAGCCTCAAGCATTTTATCCATTGGCCACTAGCATTAGTGCCTAATGAGTAAATAGTGAAGTGTGTAGTATTTCTCAAAATGCAAAAAGCAAAACAACCACCAATAAAGCATAATGATTCAATTCAAATCCAAGAACATGGAAACAAGCCAGCTATCATCCAACTCCAGTCATGCCAATATTCCAATACACAGAAGCTGCACAAAAATGTCTCACAGAGACGTCTTTTTTTATATTTTACTTTTTTGGCGCTTTGCACGGACTTCAGGCAAAGCAAATGGTAACATCATAAGGCTCAAAACAGAACCAAAGCAATATCAAGAAGAGCTCTTTAAACCTATACTAACAGAAAGCCAGGGCCATCCTAAAGCATCAAAGAGATTAGTAGTTAGGTTCCAATAGACTTAGACAAAAGCAAGATTCAGAATCTTTGAATTTTTAATTAGAAATTTGCATCTCACCTAGTAGTGTAAATGCCACCTGCAAGAGCTGTTATTCCTCCAACAACGACAATCAGCTTATTTTGATCTGTTAGAATGGCTCTCAACCCCCCTGTAAAAAGAAACACAATCTATATTAAACCAGACCATCCTAAGCAGAAAATGAAAGTCAATGGCAATTTAACATCATCTTTGCCACCAAATAGGTTACTTTTGAAAAGTCAATGTCACAGAGACAGCCGATAAAGTACAGAGTGCAATATGATCATTATTTTTTATCTTTTAATAACAGACAATTTTACAACAATTCTGTCCACATAGCTTGAGGAAAACCAGAAGACATCCGTACGGACAAAATATGCTAAAAATATGGTAATATCAGAAACAGAAGTCTATAAATATACCAAACATAGAATTTTAGAGTCAAATTTCCAAGAACTTTCATGAATGGTTTTGAGTGAATGTTTTATTGAAGTTCTACCTCCAATGTGATCAAAAGTAGAATTTATGGCAGCAACCCACTTCTCTCTTTCAGCATTTGCACGATCTACGAGCATCCTCCTGTTAACCTCCTCAGCAAGCTTTGCTTCATGGGCTCTTCCTTCTGCTTCTGCAATGGCTCGCACTCTGATTGTTTCACGCTCTATCTCAGCCTTTTCCCTCTCTGTTTGTCGCTTCTGAGCTTGAATCTGTTCTTCCGTAGCCCGTCGAGTTTGCTCCAGTCTGACTGCTGACTCCTCTTGGAGTTTTACAAGCTCTTGATTCCTAGCTCTTTGATATTCATTTTCTGCCTGTAACAACATTAACTTCTTAAATCCTTATACTACAAAGGACTTCCTGATGAAACCTAAAGCATCAACAGTTACATGCCTGCATTCTCTTCCTTGCTAATTCATCCTCATAGTGTGCCATCTGTGATTTTACTTGTGCTTGATGCTGAGCTAGCTTCTTCTGTTCATCATATATCACTCGTTGCCTCTCCTGCCAGAAAACATGGTAGAAAACTTAAAAAAAAAAAGCTCAAGTAAGGCATAAACAGAAAGTTCCATGTATTCCATGATAAACATGGTTATGGTAGACTCCAAACCATCAGGAAACAGGTTTATGGAACTCAAAAACCAGAAGAACATTGCCCTCAAGCCAGTCATTGATTGTTAAATGGTGCCAACAAGGAAGGTACTCATGATAGCATCTTACACTGTCAGCTTGAGATTGCATTGCCTTAAACTCTGCAGCTTTTGCAGCAAACTCCGCTTGCCTTGTCTCCTCTTGCTTCTTCATAATTTCAAAAACCTATAGCAACAGCAAGCCACTAGTGTTAAATTACCCAAGAAAGCAATATCCAGACAAAAAATATATAACTTGAAGTTATATTTTGTTTAAGTGCAAAAGAGAAAAAAAGAAAAAAGAAGCAAAAAAAAAAAAAGAAAACTGATGATTATTGAAGGTTCATAATGTCAGGGCTATACAATGAGAATAGATCCCACTATTCTAGAAACCTCCTCATCCCATCCCAAGGATAAGAAAGTGAAATCTCATATTAAGAAGTCTCATGTTCAGTTTTTTGGGGCATCCCAAGATAATTTTTTTCCCATACAACTTTTCTGAGCAACAAATTAAAGGAAAAGAAAAACCCAAAACAACGAATAATTATATAATGCTAAAAATAAAACCCTGAGATAGGCATAGAACAACATTACTAGAATTTTAATCAAGTAAAATGTCTCATATCTATAATTTCAGGAGCTGAAACCTTTACAAGGGTGACCAGACGAACTAAAAGCTAACGTAACATTTCCTGTTACTTCTTTAATTTCAAAATTCTTCGTTCCTATTATATTCACGTTTCCTTGATTTAAACAGAAAAGCAAGGTTTTCATTCCTAAACTTGTTTACCTGAGCGAAATAAATTACCAAATCACAGAAAATGAGCATTAGAAAATTTCTGAATCATAGACACCAGAGAAAAACGTGTTTGATACACAAAAACTTCTCAATTCATTCAGACTCGTGAAGCAAACAAGAAGCTAAGGAAAATTACTTCAATAAAATGTAA
>BPVZ01000026.1:1100453-1111349 GCA_020521535.1 Rubroshorea leprosula | reverse complement strand
TATTATTATTATTAGGGTTTGTCTAACCTATGCCTTAACTGCAATAAATGTATCTTTTTGTAATTAATTCACATTAAAAATTATAAAGGTTGACATATATCATATTTTAACATCATTGACATGTGGATGATTTTAATTGATTAATTGATGAAATCAAAATCAACATTTGTACTTTTAATAAAAATTAATTATGGAAAGGTGCAATTTTTGCACCATTATCCTGTGCCCTAATAGAAAAATTCTTATTATTATTAAAACTCAATAATAATATGGTGATTGAAACTAAGTAATAAAAATTTAACTTTTAATTAAAATTAATATATATTAATAATGATATTGATAATTTTATGCAAAAATTAATTATCAGTTACATAAGTCAATATATCTATGAAAAATTTACATCAATAAAAAAAAGGGAAAAATTTACAAATGAAAAAGAGGAAAACAGAGTTAAAATGGTATCCATTCTTCCACAACAAAAAATAATTAAATAAATAAAGTAATTAAAAAATTAACAAAAATTGAAAAACATCATTAAATCACACAAAGAAACTCCTAAAAAATCAAAGTATAATCACATACCATATATTGTATTAAGACATCTCCCTTACAAAAGCACAAGAAAGAAAAATAAAAATAATATTTCAAATTAACCATCATATAATATTATACCAACTAATAGCATGAAGATGGAGAAAATGGCACAAGGTCATTTATCTTATATAAGAAATTCTCTCAATGCACAGCAAGAATGAAAAAATTAGTTTAAGTATGTTGGCTCAATAAACTCTAAGAGGCTAACTTGGAGTTTCAAAAATTCCTTTTTACAACCACAAAGCAAAATCAAAGAGAGTAGAGAAGAGAAGTTTGCACAAAGATTTTATAAAGATTCGGTCCAATCACTTGGCACCTAATTCTCTACTTGGGCTTCACTCACTAAGGATTTCCTGCACATTCTCCACTAAGAAGAACAAGGGTGGCTTAAAGAAGCCACTTAATCCCTTTACAAGAAGATGGGTTTTTTCACAAATCTCACCCTTTTACAAGACAAACCCAACAATCCTCACTACAAATTTTTCTTGTAGGAATAATCACACCCCCAAGCACACGTAAAAAGAAAACAAGTAGAGGATTACAAGTAAAGATCACTCAATGATCAAAATCTAAGTTAAAGCATAAGAATCACAAATTGGTAGATGAAAGATATACAATGAAAAATGTCTAAAACTTGTTTCAAGACTTCTACCAATCTTATTTATACCCCTTGGTTGAAAATAATCAATTCTAGCCATTGGGGATCATTTAATGTCCTACAGATTAGTGTAAGTTTGAGAAAAGACATTGTAGACATTTTCAATAGAGTCGGCTATCCCACTACATCTGCACTTTCTATTTTTCTATTGAGTTGGCTGCAAAACATAAAGCTGGCTTAAGAAACTTGAGTTCAAAAAATTAAAAATCATTGAAAAATATGATCTTCAACATTAAATGTGCCATCATATTCGGTTGTACATTTTCCAACGCGCCAAACTACAAGTTCAAACTTTTCACCTGTAGAGTTGGTTGTAGTAGCTTTCATAGTTGGCTTTCTACATTTTTCTTCGTTAGAGTCAATTGCAACATTGTAGAGCTGGCTCTCTGCACTTCACATGTTTTTTGCATTTCTCCAAAGTCAATTGTGGCAAATCATAGCTAGCTTTTTGCGCTAATTTCAACATTTTGGTTCTTTTTCAATGCAGTCCAAGTTCATTCACTCTTGCCAACTTTCATCTTATAAATTACGTACTTAGATATATAAATTAGTAATTCAAGTGTGTATTGTAATAATCAAAATCATAGGCAAAACAAAGTACAAATTAAGACTCTAAATTAGTAGAATTATACAAGATACTAAAAAATTACAATAAAATAGAAGAATTTATGGACTAGAGATTGTACCATTGGATTGTGACAAAAATTTCATAAGAATGAAATTGGTTTATGAAAGGAAAGTAAGAAACCGGGAAAATGAGAAGAGATAAGGAAGAAGAGAGAAATGAATTTGAAGAACAAGAAGAGAAATGGCAAAATGGTTGGAGAACTACTATATAGAAACATTTGCATCAGTCAATATTATTTGCTTCAACATTACTGACATAGATGATAATTCCATCAAAAGTGGTGGGAATACATGATAAGCTTTTAAAATTTTTAAAAATTTCGAGTATCAATATTAGTATGAGTATTAATTTGTTGATTAATACTTCAAAATATTTAAAAATTTCAACTATCAGTGTTAGCATCAATGTTGATTTGCTGACTCAAATACTTAGAAAAAATCTAGCTATAAATTTATGAAACACTTCATAGTAAAGAATTTGCTTTCATAAAATAATTTACAAAACAACTCATAAAAACAACTTGTACACCTATATATCAATATATTAATCCTTCTACCAACATAATATGTTTCATCCAAAAAAATAAAAAACTAAATCTCATTTGTGTACAAACACCTGATGTATGATTTAATTTTAAACCTATTTCAATCCATTCAATCTAATATAAGCATATATATATATATATAAAGTAAGTTCAATTGATATCTAAATGTTGCTAAGTTTAGAAACATGCAAGATATAACAAAAATACTGTCAAAATTCCAAGATTATGCCCAACATCCTTATTAACACAGGATCAACATAAAGTATCTACTCATTACTTGTATCATCATCATCATCATCTTCAAACTCAGAATAATCTGAATGTAGAAACCTATCAAATTGATTATTCCACTAAGTTACTGATGGAGTTTCTAATCCATTTGATGAACTGTTAGGTGTTGAAAGATGAATTTGTAGTGCTTTGAAATTGACAACCAATGTAGCATCACGTCAGTAAGATCGACTTTGGACTTGTGACTAGGAAGGGCTCACATGGTTTATTTCCACATCAGATCTGTTATTCTATTTTTTGCTGATTATTGCAACAGAGTCATCATCGCTAGAAACGACATTCATCCACTTCATTGGAAAACATTCCACTAAGTTGCTGATGGAGTTTCTAATCCATTTGATGAACTGTTAGGTGTTGAAAGATGAATTTGTATTACTTTGAAATTGACAACCTGTGTAGTGTCATGTCAATAAGACTGGCTTTGGACTTGTGACTAGGAAGGGCTCACATGGTTTATTTCCACATCATATCTTTTATTCTATTTTTTGCTGATTATTGCAACAGAGTCAGCATAGCTAGAAACAACATTCATCCACTTCATTGGAAACCATTACGAATATGATCCACTTTAACATCTATTTTCATATACATCACTAGACACAGTTATATGTATCTCTACGATATGATTGGGCATTTTTTTGATCATGGTCTCTACAACAATATTCATTGCTGCATCTTTTGGCTCCAACAATGGATAAAGAGCCTATTTTGTTGCACACACATGGTTCCCATCAATAGACAATGGGCTACATCTACATAGTTCCCAGCGATGGACAAAAGACCAGATTTGCTATTTCATTTAGCCTCCAACAATGGGCAATGGACAAAAGGCTACATGTTTCTACATATCTTCATTACATCGACTCTTAGCAATAGACAAAGGGTTGGATTTCTACATATTTTATCTCACTAGCTCTCGAAAATAGACAAAGAGTTAGCGCAACGTGGTACGATTAACATGAGGTTGGTAATAGTTATAATCTTGTGATTGGATGGGATGGCTACCTCCAACGATAAAACATCCCTCAAGTTGTGGCCGTAGTCCTTTGGTGGTCGCACGTGTATGGTGATGCGATGATCGACCAGCACCAACAACTAGGACCACCCTTTGATGGTGCGGGTATGGCAAGAAGGGCCAACGTTTGTTAGTGGTATCACACCTTGTCGTATCGGAGACCATGGATACGGTTGGTGTCTCCATTCCATGAAGACAACTCCACTATCTTTATCACATATTCATTGCTATGGCGGAGTTTGGCTTGATGAGATTTATCCCTTTCACAACTTGGCAGATTAGTGGGAATGCTCTTCAAATTTCAAATAGTTTACGCTCTAGCTATGGACAAAATTAGCCATTGTTATCTCTCTGGCTGTGGGTGTCACACCCCAAACCCTAGAGCAAAACAGACATCGTACACTTGTGAGTGGGACCCATAAGTGCACCATGCTTAGAACCAAGTTAACTTACTATCCAAAAATCAAATACAATTATATAAGGTTTGCTAATACTCTTATTTTAATTGAAATTTAAGCAATGTTCAAATAAATCCTTCAAAGTCAAATAATGTAATAATTGCTAATTAAATCTTCAACTTCCTAATAATTCCAAAAGAACTAAATCAAGTCTCAATTAAGTCCAAATTGGCTTTAATAAGTATCCGGCACATGCCCTGATCCCCAACGTCTCTAGTATCATTACCTGAAATGGTGGACAAGGAAAAACGTGAGATTTACTCTCAGTAAGTGAATTTTAGGCTTCCCCTTTTTATTTATAAATTTAAAATTAAGCAAGCCAACAAGTATAAACCAAGTATCAAGAAAACTAGTACAAGTATGAGAAATAAAATAGAAGCTTCCTCTATAAGTCATGGCCAACATTTATAAACCTCCCACTAGCTGGTACAAGATTTGCTAGTGTATAATCCCACAAGCAAGATAACAAGTATAACAAGAATGAACTAATTCCACGAGTAATATGTAGACATGTGCTAGTGTTTATAAACCTCCCACTAGCAAGCACAAGTAGAACATGACTATATTCGAGACTAAAATAGGCTAGCAAGTGCAATTCAAGTAAGCATGCTTATTTCAAGAAAAACATATATCACAGGAATCAAGCAGCATGTGTTAAAACTTTCAGTAAATAGGCTTGCTTAATCACATAAAATCCAACTTGAAATAAAATGAGATTCAATCATGGTAACTAAACCAAAATAGGTTTGTAATCCCACCACCATCTCAAAATCAATAAAAATCATGTTTTAAAATTGTAATTTAAAACTAAATGTAAAACCATAAATTCACTTACCTCAAAAATGGAGATCTTAAATTTGAAATGTGCAAATAATCGAGAACCTAAAATTTACATTTAATATAAATCAACAACAATCCAGAACTACTAATCCTAATTTGACTTAATAATATCTAATTTTAAAAGGTCCATATTAAATTTCTTATACAAGTATTTGCATCTATTTATTGATTAAAATTGAAGGTGTCGACACCATTGAATCAACCCTTAACCCTGTCGCATAGTGCCCATGTATTGCGTTGCACAGCACCACCTGCCCCAATTATTTTTATTCATATTATTTTAATGGACCAGTAGATGTCAACACCTGATCTGTTCTAGGATTAGAGTGTCGACACTATTTCAAATCTCAAACCAACAAGGCAATGGTGTCATCGCCACTCATTCTTACGTAGCAACACTCACATGAAATCGTGTGGGTGCTACTGTACAACGACTCCTTCCCCCTTTAATTTCTACTAATAAATCAATATATATATACATATGTATGTATTTACGCCATCTATTGCTAATTTAATAATTCTTGAGGCAAAACATGAAAACTCAATAGGATCTAAGATTTGATGTCAAATTTGAGATGAAACCCTACTAACAAGTGTAAAAAGATTTGGGGATTACAATATTGGGTTTAGTAATAAAGATTTGAGGAAATGAGAATGAACAACAAATATACTTACCATTAAAATCTTAAGGTTGAACTATAGGAGAAGAAGACAACTGGATTTGGGAGGAGGTGTTTACTACGTAAAAGCAAATTTATTTTGAGAAAGGAAAAGGATTGAGTGACAGACTTCGCATCTGAATTTTATTCGAGGAAATAAAAATTCCTAAATTAAAAGGCATTAATCCCAAATTAAATCTTTAAATTAAATCCTTAATTTAATATAAAAATTTAAGATCATAAATCCCCATAATTGGCAATTAATACTACCCATTAATTAGGTTATGCATATTTAATTATTTTGATTCCCAGAAATCAAGAAAAATATGTGGGTTATTATAATGGGGAAGCTATTCATGGTTGATCCTATAATATTTATACAATATGGTTGGTGGTCATATGCATCATTGTTCTTCTATACAAAAGGACAAAATTACTAGTTGTTGGTAATCTTGATCCACAATGTATTTCTTCTATATTTTTAGGTGTTAGTAGGTATTGCCGACCAACAATGCTTGGCTCGAGAATCTGATATCGCAATATGCATCCATATTCCTCATTCTTTATTTTGGTGGAACACAAGACATACACAACAACATTATACAAGTGCTCGCCATGGCTAGTGGACAAAAGGGTACAATAATGTTTATTCTCATCATCCCCTTCGATATACATGGGAGTATATTTCTTCGCTACACCTATTCATATATTTTACATTTAAATATTTGAACAAATGCTCATTTATATATTCCTTTTGTTGTAGATAAATACAAACCCATGAATCGCAGCTCATGGGGGTTATTTAGGATAAACTATGGGAGTAGTGGCTTGGCAGGCATCGATGGATGAACATTGCCTATTTGGTGAAATGAGGTATTCATGCTAGCCAAGCGTGGAGCTGGTGATGTTGCCCGACTTTGCTAGAAAGGGTTGGTTGACAAAGACGTGGAGGCAAAGCTTGATCCTAAAACTATACTGTTTGATGCTAACTAGAAGGCTTGGAATCTTGTTAAAAACCAATTAGAAATGCTATTTCAGGCCACATTAGCAAGTTGCAGTTATATTTCATACAATGGTAGCTACACAAGTTCCATTGTGTTAGAAACTATTAAAAAGGGTGGCTGCACAAGTTTTACTACATTGGAAACTATTGAAAAAGATTACATTTTGCTTAGAAAATCTATCAAAATCTTGGATAGATTTGACATGTGTTGATTGTACTCAAATACCCCTAAAAATGGTATTTCGTATGGTTGGAAGAATTACCAAAATTGGGCAGTCTCAAGTAAATTAGCAGTCCTTCGCTAGAACCAGTGATACTTTGCTAGAACCAATGATACTTTGTTGGAACTAGTGGTCCTTCATTGGAATTACTGAATAATTCATGATATCACTTTTTAAAAAGCTGTGAACAATACTCAGAATGACTCAAAACTCAACAATTGTCCTCCCCAAACCCAAATCTAACCATTGGGTTGCTAGGCTACCCTAACCCACTAACTTGAATATTACAAAAATGCCATTGCACTATATATTATATTTCCTCCATTTCTCAGTAGATTTTTCAATAGATATGAACAGAATTCATAGATACAACTCCTTCCTCATGCACCAGACCTCCATTTTTCCTTGGAAAAATCCTTCATCTTTAACTTCTCTTTATATACACTAAAAATACCCAAAAATCACCATTTTTTATAATATTTTCTATATTTTCAACATTGTAGAATACTTTCCAAACTTGTAGAATGTCATGGCTGGGAGACACATGCTTCAATTTTAGTTTCTAGGTTATTTTCTTGAGCATCTGAGGATCAAGCTGAGAGGTTAGCATCAAGAACAGTATCAAGTCCTCCATTTAAAAGCCTTCACAATGGTCATCCTTTCTTCTCCCATCATTACTTTCAAGTTTATTCCTTTTGTTCTTGGGAAAGCTTGAAGGGCATCATTGTGCTTTTAACCTACAACTTGAGGGTTGCTCCTTATAGATTAGGAGTATTTGTCAAGGATAATAGAGGGCACATTCATTATTTTTATTATTATGCTACAATATACTATGTATAAATGTGCTTTTCAAGTTGTAATTTTTAATCTTTATATATTTTCTATCCTTGCTACTTCTACCATACTGTACATCTCCTTTTCATTATTTTTGGTAGTTGTGTAATTATTCTCAGTTCTTGAAACTCCGTCATCATTGTCCAGCTCTCCTAGTATGGTTAGAAAACTTACATTTTCAAACTTTACTAGGGAATTGGCTATTGATTGTCATTGTTGGATAGAGTGAAATGGCCCATGGCATGTAGCCTCTTGCACGTGAAATGGGTGCTCGCTAAAAGGACCTTCCTCACTTCTAACAGATGGCATCTTAGTCAGCTTCCACCTCACCTTTGTTACTGATTCATCAACCAACGTAACATGCATATCCCAACAAAAATGACAACTCCATTGAGGAGGTCATCCTAGAGCTTTGTCTTGTTTTGCTTTTTTTTTTTTTTTCCAGTGGTATAACATCTTTAGTATTTTTTCCTCAGCAATATTTATTCAGCTTCAACAAGATTTTTCGAACCATGATTGTCATGAGAGCAACTTTATCTCACATCGTTGATGGGAATCAAGAGCTTGGCCAAGATGAAGGATGGGAAGTTCAACAGCCATGTCCATTGACACATGTTTTCAATGATCTCTTGTAAGGAATCACCGATCCTAGTTGGGCATCTCTGGTCCAAGTTATTTAGGTCTTGCATGAGGATCAACAAAGAACTACTCAACTTTTCGCCAACCTACAGCTCAACATACTGTGCTAGATTCAGTATAACCAGTCAACATGGCTGGGACGTCCCAGCCACAGGAGATCCAAACTGGGGCTACCAAAGGTAATGGGGGCTTTGTTGCATGGCCAAATAACTCAGCACCACTAGTAGTTACACCCACCAACATCGATGGGGCTTCACCTAATGTAGTTGATTCCACTTAAGGCTTCGTCACCATGGTAGATCTCATTGTTGTCTTGGATAGGGAACGTTCCAAGCAAAATCCAACCACTTTTCAATTTGTCTATGATCCACCATATTTGAAGGAGATTTTGTCCAAGCCTTATCCAAAGAAATATGAAAGTCCTATGTTTCTGCAATATGTGGAAGGAAAGGCAACGCCATGGAGCATGTCAACAAATTTCTTGATGCCATGAGGGGCTCACGCTAGCGATAAAGACTTGTGCCTACGTGAGTTTTCTAAACCTCTCTTCGATAGAGCTTATACTTGGTATACTATTTTGCTCCTGGCTTCATACACTCTTGGGATGAAATGGTTGAGCAATTTTGTCAAAAATATTTTCAAAGTGAGGAACACATCATCATCCTTGATCTCCACAACACTTGTCAATGTGCCGATAAAGATTTAATGGTTTATGTGAAGAGATTTACAGATTTGGCGCTTGATTGCTATGATGGCCATGTTGAATCCTTCTTGGTGGAGATTTGCATCAACAACATGTTTTCGAAATATTGTGTTGTCCTTGAAAATATTGTGATAAGTGAATTTGCAAGGTTACTTGATGTTGCTAGAAGAACAACCATTTTTGTCAAAATTATCTCTGTTAGAACATTTGTAACGAAGTTGACAAAAAAGAAGGCTACTGCTCACACCTTAGTTGTTTCTATTTGTGGCCAAGGACAATGCCAGAAAATCAGGGATTGCGACACAGCATTGCCACCACTTTTTCTTGTCATTGTCAAGGAACTTGATGTTCTCCTAAATCAGTGGATCATTGATGGTGCTATCACACTACCTTAGTCACTTCGCAAGCTCAACGATGATGACAAGCACAACCCTAAGTACTGCTGTTATCACCGCTTCATTCATAACTCAACCATGGACTGCTTTTCCTTGAGAAGGAAATATCATCGTCGAGTCACGTAAAGATTGCTAGAAGTTTCAAATAGGAGGCAAAGAATGGATGAAGACCCTTTTCCATGCCACAACCAAGGTGTTGTCAATGTTCTTACTCATGTGACAAGCGCCAGAACAAGTGCACCAATCATCAAGTTCCTTGACGATGCGCCTAATCCTTTTGTCTGTGCGCTCCAACAAAATCCAAAGTTTAAGTCACTATTTGATCAGCATGGTCTCACATTGATGCACAACGAAGAGCTACAAAAGCTATCCTCTCTATTGTTAATGAGATCGGAGGAGAATATCTCAATGCTGAGGCACCTGCCAGCCATGCTTATCTTGAGTCTTCTAATGCCATCACATTCATTGAAAAAGATATAGAGGCACCATACCCTGGTCATAAAAAGCCTCTTTACTTATCTACTCAAATCAACTTTGTCGGTGTTAAGTATGTACTTATTGATAATGAATCTTCTCTCAACCTAATACCACTGAGCACTATCATCGCTGTAGGAATTCTACAATGAAGGATCGTCAAGTCTTCATTCAACATTGTTGGCTTTAGAAGTAGCAACGAACACGCTCTTGGATACATTCAATTGGAATTAAAGGTCGATCCAATTCAATCTCTATCTACATTTTATGTTATTGATGCAAAAGTTTCTTATCACATATTGTTGGGATGGCCATTACTGCATCGACATAAAATTATCAAAGAGTTAAAAACATTAAGGCTACTTGTCAAAGAGTTATGGTGGCTATTTTTCATGATTTCATCCATATTTATATTGAGATTTATATTGATGACATTGTGGTGAAGTCCAAAACAAGGCTGGGCCACTTTGATGTGTTAAGAAAAGTCTTCGATAGATGTCGCCTGTACAAGTTGATAATCAACCTAGTGAAGTGCGCATTTGGCATCTTTGTTGGAAAGTTTTTAGGTTTTCTTGTGAGCAAACATAGCATCAGTGTGTATCCAGCCAAGTCTAAGGCTATTCGAGCCATATAGCCCTTTATAAGTCTCAAACAGCTGCGAAGCTTCATTGGCAAAGTCTCATACATCCACAGATTCATCCTTTCACTAGTAGAAATTATATCTGTGTTTAGCCCTTTGTTGAAGAAAGAGGCTGCCTTCGTATGGACAAGGGAACATCAACGTGCCTTTTCTTATTTACATGACCTCATATTTAGATTGCCAACCATATCTATTCTTGTTCAAGGTAGGTCACTAAAGTTTATCTATCCACTTTTGACAAGGTAATGGATGCTATAGTTGCCCAAGGTGATCAAGAAGGCAAAGAACAACTTGTTTATT
>BPVZ01000026.1:1053063-1072500 GCA_020521535.1 Rubroshorea leprosula | reverse complement strand
AAATTTTTGAAAACTAAAATTTAAAACTCAAAATCACAACAATTCTAAATTAAATCTTAATTTTCAATATTTAAAGTGAGGGATATTTATACTCAAAATTTTGAAAACATTACACTTTGCAAGCAATGAGCAGACGATTCTGGTGGAAACAAAGTTGATACGAACCTAATAAGAAAGTATTTAAGAGGCAAATGGCTACATAATTATTAGTGTAAAAATCTTCACTATTCTTCAATACATTAATATAACTTGGGTGCTGCCACATCTTAATTGCCGTCTTTGCTAGCATCTAATGCAGTCTAAAACTCTATTAAACTTACAACATGAGCAAGTCATAACATAGATTCAATAATGCAACCTAAACTACACATCAAGTGATGAATGGTGTAAAATTAAAAGAAAATTATATGCACAGATGTATAACGTCGTTTTAAAATACAAAACCTGTGGCTGTGTATCGATCATCTAGGCCCAGATAGTTCATCCGGTGGGATGTGGGAAGTCGAATCTGCTATAATCCAACCAGCATTCGGATGGTGGCTATGGTTAAACTCTTGATGGAACATTTCCTCTTTCTGCCATTCTTCCCATCTTTCAGCCAAGCCATCTCCTTCCAGCATCCTGACCACTTCAGACATCTTTGGTCTTTCCATGGGAGAGCCTTGAGTGCAAAGGAGAGCCACTTGGATCAGTTGTTCCACCTCATCTTGCATGTAATTTCCTTGAAGATCAGCATCAACCAGTACTTCCAACTTCTTATCTTTTAAAAGACCTTTTACCTAAAATTTCAAAAATGATGAGTTGGCTAGGAATAAGTATTTACAAACCAGTTGTTTCAGTGCTTGCATTATGTTGCATTTTAAATATCTAGGAATGGACAGATAAGTTATAAAACTAATGCCATTCAGGTTTAGAATAGTTAGTACAACAGTACTACTATAGGCAGCTTATGGAAATTATTTGCAATTTTCTAACAAATATTTCAACACTCTAGTACATGTTACTGGATATATCTGTGGGGTAGCAGTAACCAACTCTAGCCGTGGTCTATATTCTACAACTCAAATCAAACAGAAGTCTCATTTTGCAAAGTTCAGAAGAACATTCAATAACTAGGAACAGTGCCAACTGCATTCCAACTTTGACCTGCCTGTCCATGGTTGTTGCGCATTGCATTTATATGATTAAAGATATATATGGCGCTTACAAGAATCCATAAACCACATACCGTTTAAGTCTCTGACTAGGTATGTGCGGCTTACAGTGGAACAGTTTTTTAAAAATTAAATTAACTTATTTTCTGTGAACATGTAATCATAAATTATTTGTTCATGTGACATCTAAAAGATGGGAGTAAAGATACTTTTAGGGTTGCTTCCTTGAATTACTAACAACTATACTCAGAAGCTGGAAACCTTCACCATAAACATGTTTAAGAAAACTATTTGTTTTTCTTTTCTTTTTCTTTTTTTTTTTCTTTTTTCTTTTTGCCTTTTACCCGAGCTTTGAAAGTTTAAAATCTATACTCATCTTGTTAATGATGGCCCTTAATACTTTTGTATGCTCAATTTTATCATCTTCTAACTAGTTGTAGCAATAACTAGAAAATTCAAGTACAAGGCACAGCAATGACAAAGACTTGCAAATGCAAAACAATTGGCATACATATGTAAAAAGGGAAGACAGCACATACCCAATCAAGTAACATCACATCGTCATCATTTGCAAGCCGAGCAAGATCAAAAGCCCTCTGTCCTGTGATCAGTTCGAGAAGCATGACACCATACCCAAACACATCAGTTTTCTCTGATGACTTTCCAGTTGAGAGGTACTCAGGGGCTATATGACCAATTGTACCACGTACAGCAGTTGTGACGTGTGTATCTTTGTAGTCCATAAGTTTAGCCAGTCCAAAATCCCCAACAACTGCTTCAAATTCCTCATCCAACAGTATATTTGCGGCCTTTACATCACGGTGGATAATCTTAGGGTCACAATGATCATGCAAATAAGCAAGCCCCCTTGCAGCTCCCAGAGCAATTCTTTTCCGGATTGGCCAATCAAGTGCTGGTTGTGAGTCAGGACGTTCTGTAGAATGCAGAGATAAGATTATGGGAGGGAAACTGTGCAGCATAAGGATAAGACCAATGCTAGTTTTTTCTAAGAAATTTCAAACCTGGCTTCAACAAGTTCCATGAAATTTCATGGTTCAAAGCCAACAACATTTACCACACTTCTCAAATTAACCAACATAAATATCTTTTGACATAAAGATTTGTGAGTGGCAATGTGGCACCTTCAAATTTTCTTCTCAAACTGAATAAGTAACCAGACATTGAGAATTCAATTTTGTGCTACAAATCCTGGCCAAAGAAAAATTGTGCTACTAACCAAACTTCAAGTACTAATTTTAACTCATAAATTAGCAACCAAAAGACAAAAAATAGATAGTGTCAGTAAAAAGAGGATACATATGGATAATTAAATAATGCCAAGGAAAGGTACCTCTCAAACAAGATGCTACGCTTCCATTAACCATAAAAGGATAAACCAGCAACCGTTCTGTAGGGGTCATGCAAAAGCCACGAAGACGTAGAAGATTTCTGTGCACAGCCATGCTGATCATTTCTACCTCTGTTTGAAACTGCAGCTCTCCACCCTGGGTACGTTCCTCCTTGAGTCTTTTTACTGCCACTAGTGAACCATCTGCCAAGCGACCTTTATAAACCTTACCAAATCCTCCTCTACCTAGAATATTTTTGTTGCTAAAATTATCAGTTGCAACTTGTAGTTCACGCAAAGAAAACCTTTTAAGCTGTCCCAAATGAACCTCAGGGTCTTCTTCAGCTGCAATGAAATTTAGAAAAAGTGAAAACGCAAGCTGTATGATAAAAGCAAAGGATCAAATGAAACCATAATTTCACAACTCACAAACCTGGTACATCAAAGAAATGATCTTCCGGTTTCCTTCGCCGCCACCAAGCAAGCACTATTGCAGGGGCAGCAAACAGCAGGGCAGCACCAGCAGCGACCCCCCCAGCAATAGCACCAGTGGCACTATTACCTATAATATGGAATGTAATAACAAAAGATTTTCAGCTGAATCTCAAAGAACAAATAATTGACTGTTAACAACATGGAAGACTACATGTCATTCCAAAGTAACTGTAAACAACAATAGAGTTAT
Source organism: Rubroshorea leprosula (assembly GCA_020521535.1). Taxonomy (NCBI): domain Eukaryota; kingdom Viridiplantae; phylum Streptophyta; class Magnoliopsida; order Malvales; family Dipterocarpaceae; genus Rubroshorea; species Rubroshorea leprosula. The sequence continues at coordinate 1,069,313 of BPVZ01000026.1, read as the reverse complement.
GGAGTTATATACTAGTTTTCTTCTTTTTTTTTTTTTTCCTTCCTTTTTTCTTTTTTATAGGCAAACCTGAAATTTTTTTATTCAAGAATATAAGGGTAAATGCCACAGTAACCGTAACCCATACTACAAGGCTCTTACATTCAAAAACAGTGCACATCCTTACCCACACTGCCCCACTCAGACATTAATCAAGCCCCTGGTGTGCATGAAAAAAAGATATGCTTCTCCCTGAACCCAATGTCCAACAACCCCAAAACCCAAAAATTCAGCCATTCTCAAATCACACCAACTATGAATCATCTAGTGACAGATGTATCCAATTTAAAACTAAATTGACCAAAATTCCAAATTTTGATAGTTACTAAAATAAAAACTAAACTAAGTGACTAATTTTGCAGAGTATATGACCAAAATCCAAATTAAGATTTATTGACCAATGATGCAGTTCACCCCTTCCTATTCCTATTAGGATTTAATTTAGTTTCCTATTTTTGTTTAAGATTTGGTGTCCTTTTTTTTCTTTTTTTCTTTTGTTTAAGAGTAATATTAGGAGTCATCTCAGGGTTTTAGAATCTCTATACAAGTACTATTTTGTATTAGGGTTTTGGAGTTAAGAATGAATTGATGTTATTGCTTCCAAAAACATAAATTTTCTCTTCTTAGCATTGAAAAGACAAACCCTAGACAGCGCCCCATCCCCATTGCCTCGCCAAGACCATCCGCGGTGACCATGCAAAACAGAACTGTTTTTCTTAGATCTGCATGGAAATCATTGTCCAACTCAAAAGTGGACACCAGAAAGGTTGATGCAATGCCAATTTGTAGTACTGACTTGGATTGCTGACATGAACAACTTTATTCTTCATTAACTAGCTTATTAGTTTAGTTTGTGGTAGTTATTATAGTTGATTTAGGAAGTTAATAGCAGTTAGTATGTTTACTCCGTATTTTTTCTTGGCCGAATGGTATGGTGTAGTGTGGACTGTGGAATTAAGAAGAATTGACTTTCTCCAGAATCTCTCTTCCTCTTAACTTTCTTATTCTGCAATTTTTCTTCTTCTGCAATTTTTCTTCTTCATCATTCTGATTCTACCACTATTCCTACCTTTTCTTCTAGTCTATCATTTGGTATCAGACCATTAGATGTCTTGGACTTGTGGCTATGGCAGAAGATATTTGTCTTCAAGAACAGAAAAGTGCAGAAAGTACAGCCAAGGAATTCCAGGAGTTCCAGAAAAGATATGATAGTGATCAAGCAGCACTCAAGGATGAAATGGCAGTAGTTATGCCAGCCATCAATTCCCTGAAGGTTTCAAAAGATTCTACAACAGAACTAATTTGTAGTGGAGAACACCAGTCACTCAATAGCGGTGTAAGATTTTCTAGATCCACTGCTTCTTATGATCCTCTCATTAATACAACCAAAATGGGAAAATTTGATATTCCTAAGTACAATGGCACTGATCATTTTAGAGAATGGATGTACAAATGTAAACAATTCTTTGAATCTCATAATATTGCAGAAGACAACAAAATTAAAATTGCAGCTGTGCATTTGAGTGGGGAATCCATTATTTGACATGAGGCTTACATGGAAAATAAAATTCATAAGGGGTTCCCCTAGTTGGAAGGAATATATTTTTTATGAGTTTAAGATTTGGTGACAATAGTGTGCAGATCCTATGATACAATGGAAAATTTTAAATCCAACTAGTTTGGTAGAAGAATCTTTAAGGGAGCTTGAGAAGATTAGGCCGAAAGTGAGATGTTTAGAAGATTAAGCCGTTCAGGAGTTGCAGGATTTTGTTGTTTATCAACACCCTAAATCTGTTGTAGAATCCTTTTACCATACGCTAAACATCAAGAGGCAACCATAAACTCTATCCTTAAAAAAACCAAAATTCAAAATTCAAAATTCACATGCCTATACCAGAACTATTCCACCTTTATTACCCTTGGCTCCAAATGCTCAGAAACTTACCTTCAATCCATACAACTCACTAAAATTCCACTTTTCACTACCCAGATTAGTCCCCTATTATCTCATCAGCCTCTAAAAACCTACCCAAAACCAAAGGAACCAAAACGTTATAAGAAGCAGAATTAGAAGAGAAGAAACAAAAAGGACTTTGTTTCTGGTGGGATGAGAAGTATGTACCAGGACATAAATGTTCCAAGAAAAGATTATATAGCTTGGAAAATTTATGCACAAGGGGTGAATGAAGGTGACGAGCAAAATTGGAGGCAAATACCTACTTTTAGCCCTTTACCTTACTAGATTTGTAGGTTTTAGCCCTTCACCTTATACTATGACACTTTTAGCTCCTCACCTATTAGAATTAAAGAAAATAGCCCTCATTTTATAATATTTCGTTAATTCTATTAACTGATTGTTAATTTTGTTAGCTAACTATTAATTCTATTAGCTGAAAGTAGGTATTTGCCAGCTAATTCTATTAACTAACTATTAACTCTATTAGCTGAAAGTAAATTTTTGCTAACTAACTATTAACTCTATTAGCTGAAAATAAATTTTTGCTAGCTAACAATAAGCTAATAATCAGCTAACATAATTAATAGTCAGCTAACAGAACTAACAAAATGTTATAAGTGAGGGCTATTTTCTTTAATTCTAATAGGTGAGGGGCTAAAACCTATAAATCTAGTAAGGTAAAGGGCTAAAAGTAGGCTTTTGCCAAAATTGGAAACCAGGTTATGATGTCTGCAGAAGAGGAGCATCAACTATCCATTCATGCAATTACTGGAGAACCTGCTTATCATACTTTGAAGGTAAATGGTCAGGTTCGTTAGGTTGGTAAGACCAATTTTGATTATCATTGGCTCAGGGAGCACTTATAATTTTCTGAATAGTCAGCTTGCCACTGAGTTAGGATCTATTACCAAATATAGTAACTCATTTAAGGTTACATTGGCTCACCGGAAACAGGTAATTAGCTCCAAGAAATGCTCCCAATTTTGTTGGAAAATGCAAGTTTATGAGTTTTGTGCTGAAGTGCTGTTTTTACCTTCAAATGAATATGATATGATTTTATACTTGTGTTCTTTGATCTGTCTTTACCTTCAAGAAATGCTTCAGTTTTTTAGGAATTCTTAAGAGAGTTTGTACGTGTGTTCTTTGACATCATCATAATTTACAGTCATTCATGGGAGGAGCATTTGCAGCATTTGAGAACTGTTTTGTTGAATTTGAGGCAACATTGTTTGTTTGCAAAAAGAAGCAAATGTTATTTTGCTGGGCAACAGGTAGAATATTTGGGTCACATTATTACAGCAGGAAGGGTTTCTACAGATCCAAGAAAGGTTGCAGCAATGCTAGACTGGCCGGTTCCCAAAAATATTAAGGAGTTGAGAGGATTTTTGGAATTAACAGGGTATTACAGGAGGTTTGTTCGAAACCATGAGATGCTTTCAAAACCTCTCACTATGTTACCACAAAAAGATAAATTTCAGTGGTCTAATGAACCTCAGATTGCCTTCAATCAGTTAAAGCAAGTAATGGCAACTGCACTTGTTTTGGCTACACCACATTTTAATGAGATGTTTATTGTTGAAATGGATGCACCTAGCTCCAGGTTGGGAGAAGTTCTAATGTGAAATGGGCATCCAATTTCTTATTTTAGCAAGGCATTGTCAACTAAACATATAGGATTTCTCTATTGTGATGGCTATTAAGAAGTTGAGGCCTTATCTTACTGGCAAACATTTTATCATTGAAACCAACCATATTAATCTTAAATATTGGATGGAGCAGAGTCACAACTCCCACTCAACAGAAATGGCTTTCAAAGCTTCTTGGTTATGACCATGAGATACAATATAGAACTGGTGAGGAAAATAAAGCAACCGATGCTCTTCTAGAATTTCTAGGGCTACCATATCTCTACTAGCTATGTCTAGTATTTCCACTGATCTTGATGAAATTCAAGCTTTCTGGTCTGCTAATGCTGGTTTTTAGGAATTAATTCAAGCAAATATTCCTCTGTTAATGGACAGCTTTGAAGGAAAGGTCCATTCATGGTTGGAGATAACATGACTCTCAGGCAGAAATTGATTGGGTTAATACACTATGGTCCAGTAGGAGGGTGTTTTGGTGTTTCAGTCACATTCAGAAGCTCAGCTGGAAAGGATTGAAGAAAACTGTTAGGAATTTTATTAGAGGTTGTGCTGTTCGTCAAATGCATAAATCAGAGAACACCAAACCTGGTGGATTGTTACAACCTTTGAATATTCCTCAAAGAATATGGGATGAAATTTCTTTGGATTTTATTGAAGGGCTGCCAATCTCACAAGGTAAAACTGTCATTTGTGGTGGCTGATAGATTGAGCAAATATGCTCATTGTTTACCTTTGGCACAACCTTATACAGCTCTTAAGGTAGCTGAAGTTGTAACACCCCCTATACTTTAGTGAATATATTAGAAATTAGAGTCCTTTATTGTATAGTTTTAGGGATTAAATTGATTGGATTTAGAGTTTGGGGGTTTTAAGTAGAACTTAGTAGGAGTTGAAGGACCTTAACCCAATTATTCCAATTTTCTTTGCCAAATGGCATTATATCAACCAAGCAAAACAATTTTGTTGGCTTAAAATAGAAGCCTCCCGAACCCACCAGTTTCTCTGCATCTTTCTTCTTCCAGTCGGTCCCCTGCATCTTTCTTTCTCTTTTCCAGCCAGGTGCTGTGTTAAAGCTATGTAGGGACGCACTCTTCAGTTGAAATTTCTTGCAATTTTTACTGTTGATGCTTTGATTTCCATAGGTAAGTATGAGTTTTAGCTATAGATTTGGATTAGAGTTTTGGGTAAATTATAGATTTTGCTATAATATACTAAAAATTAGTTTAAATTAGTGAAATTGACTCTAAATCCTTTGTTTAAGAGATTTTGGGTATTCAAATTGTCTTAAGAACTATTTGGATTTTTGGGTACATGTACGGTATAGAATTAGAAGTGGGTTCATTTTGATGCTGGAATTTTATTTGAATTTTATTGGTCAATATGTTGCTATTGTTTTGGTATTTTCCTGTATATTTGTGTGAAGACTTTTGAAAAATTGCATGATAAAGTAAAATTTGTGAATATTTAATTGGGGTTTGAGTGCTGCCCTTGTCTTGCTGCTCTTGATTTGAATTTTGGTTGATTAATCATGCATTGATTGCATTCTTAAAATAAGAAATGAATGTCCAATTTTGTTGTGGATGAAGAAAGTGAGTTAGCATTATCAAAATTATTTCTAATTGCTTTAAAAATGCATAAATGGAATTAATAAATGAGTGGAATTATTCCTATAATTATTTTGAATGTGTTTTAAATTTATGTGACATTTGTATGTGTTTGTGGCTATGGAGAAAGTGGACCTAAGCTTAAAGCTTGAGGTATTCAGTGGACCCTCCGGAGTATTTAGTGGACCTCTACGCAATAGGGTGAGTGCCGTGATTAGCTCCGGTACAAGTGTTGCTAGCACACATTCAGTGGACTCCATAGCATTGTGTGATTTTTGTTTTATGCATTATGCTTGATCGACCGTGAACAACCTTGTGATATTAAATTATTATTTAAATACTAAGATTTATAATGTTATGTGGCTTGGTTTAAATTGTCTGTGTAGGTCTAGGGGCCTTAGGACTCAAGTTTGTAGCTAACTTAATACTTACTATGCTTTTAGCTCATGATATTCCCCATTTCAGATTTGAAGATTAGAGTAGCAGTCACCAGCTTGAAAGCTTCCTTGTACGTAGAAGTTAGGACCTCAAGGCTTTTGATATGAAAGTAGATTAAGTTATTACCAAAACGATAATTCTGCTTTTATTATTTTGGAAAGTCTTTAAAAAGCATTTGCTCATGCATTTTATGTGTAAATTGCTTTTATGTATTTAATCTATAATCAATGAAAAATAGGCTTAGCTTAGTTTATTTTATAACTTTGAGTATTTTGATATTTTCCTTAAGATATTTTCCATTAAATTAGTTTTCCTTTGCAGGTAATTGATTTTCTTTCTGTACAATTTTAAATTGATTTGAAAGCAAGTTTTTCTCATAAGGAAACATTTCATGTTAGAAGTGTTTTTACTTCCACTGCAATCTTTTTCTATAGATATTTCCTGTTGTTTTTTTTTTTATCTTATGCAGTACATTTCCCTACTTGATAAACCAAAAATGGTTTATCAAAAGGGGATGTTACAGAAGTATTCTTCTTTAACATCTACAAATTACACGGAATGCCTAAGTCCATTGCTAGTGATAGAGACCGAACTTTCACAAGTACAATCTGATAGAGTTGTTTAGATTACGCAAGGTAAAGTTGAACATGTCATCTTCTTATCTTCCTCAGAGAGATGGCCAGACAGAAGTCCTCAACAGATGCTTAAAAGTCATTTTTTTGGTGTAAGTCCAGTTTTCATCCTCACGAACGGGTTAAATGGCTACCCTTGGCTAAGTGGTGGTACAATACTAATTATCACTTCTTTACATTATGAAATGCTCTATGGACAAAAACCACCATTGCATGTTCCTAAATCCCAAATGTTCCTGGAGATTCTAATGTTGACGCAGTTGACAGATCTTTTACAAGCTAGGGAGACAGCTATTGAGTTGATTAAATCTGTCTTCCAGAGAGCTTAGTTATGAATGAAGCAATTAGCAGATAAGAATAGAGTGGAAAGAGAATATAGTGTGGGGGATTGGGTTTATCTCAAGCACCATCTTTTCAGGCAGCTGTCTTTGTTGCATGAGACGATTCATAAACATTCTCCCAAGTATGCAGGAGCATTTCAGATGGTGGCCAAGGTTAGTGCTATAGCTTATAGGCTGAAACTACCAGTGCAGCCTAAAATTCATGATTTGTGAATTAAATGGAAGGGAATACCTGTGGAAGATTTCACCTGGGAACAAATATCTAATATTCAGATGAGATTTCCAGCATTTCATCCTTGGGGTCAAGGACAAATTCAAGAGGAGGGTATTGATGCAATGCCAGTTTGTAGGACCAACTTGGATTGCTGACATGGACAAACTTTATTCTTCATTAACTAAATTATCAATTTGTGGTAGTTATTAAAGTTCATTTAGGAAGTTAATAGCAGTTAGTGTGCTGTTTGTTTTTATCTTGGACGAATTGTATGGTGTTGTGTAGAATTATGAAGAATTGACTTTCTCTGGAATCTCTCTTCCTCTTAACTTTCTTTTTCTGCAATTTCTCTTCTTCCTCATTCTGATTCTGCCTCTATTCCTACCTTCTTTTCTAGTCTATATCAAAGGTCAAAACTCTGCTGAAGTCACAGCCTGGGCACACTGGCCATATGCTCTCACACATAAGATTTAGAGACCTGATTTCTCAGATCTTGTTCATAGGAAGGGCAAGAAAGATGAAGAATTTTTTTTTTTTTTTTTTTTTTGGGTTCTGACACTACCCCTTACTGCAAAAGACAAACTAAAGCTAAGCAGCCATAGAAAATCACATAAAAAAAAAAAGAGCCGTAGAAAATAAATTTTGGCTTTAAAAAACCCAATGGGCTATGAATAAAAGAATGTTTATTTTTATTCCATCCCTTCATCTTTTCTTATCTCTTTTATTTTTATAATATAGAATTGGCTATTCTAAAAAATGTTTAATTTTTTTTACAATTTTGATTAACAGTTTTTATTTTTCTATTTTTCAAAAAAAGATTTTTTTTTTAAATGCCTAAAATTCCAGTAAAGTGGTGCTACACCTTGGAGTTAGCACCTTCCAGTTAATACCAAATACCAAATCAACTAAATTTCCAAATTGAATTTTTGATATTTGGTTCAACTAATTTGGTTAATAAGTTAAATTTATTCAAAACTGAATTAACCAAATAAATTTTGGTTCCCTTATTGGGTAGGTGAAAAAAATTTTTAATTAACTAAAATTTTTTAAAGTAAACAATAATAGTTTCTTTTAACTTTTAAAGCTTCATGCACCATGAATTAATGATAACAGCAAAACAGCAAAACAGCTTCTGCATACATTGTGAAAACCAAGAAAGTTCGACTGAATTATAAGCAATTGTGTACAAACCTGAAGGTGATGGCACTAAAGGTTTCAAAGAAGGAGGTGGAGAAGATGGAAGAGGCTTAAGCTTATTATTAGCAAAACTGCAAAAATGTAATACAAGAGTTAGTTAAGCAAGTGTCCTAGTCCTTTAAACTTGAAGAAAATTGAGAAAAAAAGTGTTGGAACATCCTGGTAAAAGAGAGCAGTAGAGTTAAACCTTATGGGAGTAAATAGTGAGAAAGAACCGTTTACTGGAATTTCTCCTGTAAGCACATTGTTTGAAAGATCCCTGCATTTCACAGAATATAAAGTCCCATGATAAAAAAATAATCACTGACACTAAGATCAAACTAATGTTGATAAGGTTAATGAAAATTGTGAAATATACACTTACAGGACTTGTAGTGACATAACAGTGGTTAAGGACCGAGGAATTTCTCCAGTCAAGGTATTGTTGTTGAGACGCCTGCTTTGTGTAACAGAAAGTGTGAAATAAACTGCATTATAAAAGAACTAGATACATGATTGAACAAATGCATAATCATATCACGGAGTTAAAAGAAAAAAAAAAAATCGAAGTCTTAATGTGTGTGGACAATATGATTGCTATGGCTCATATTATCACCAACAACAGTATCTACTATGCATACAGCTTTGCCTGGTCAAAACATGCACATTTCCATTCTAAAACCTAGAGCCAGAATAACAGGTGATAGAACATAACAACTTGAGCAACAATCTAAGTGTAAACTCTCAAACCTGCATAGCCATTCCACACAAGCTGACAGCTTTACCATTACCATTGAGAAAAGATCTTTTTTTTTTTTTGGCCAATACCATTGAGAAAAGATTAAAACTAAAAAATAAAACTGTTGAGACTTTAACAGCTTGTTTGTTTTAAGGGGAGTGGGATAAATTTTTCTATTTGGATAACAAAAATTGGAGGGAAGGAGAGGAGAAGGGTGGGGAGGGGAGGAGGTTACCTTTAATTTCCTTTATAATTTTAGCATAACCAATGAGGGGAGGGAAGGGAAGGGAAATGAAAGGATATTGTCTCCCCTCCATTTCCCTCAAACCAAATAAGGGAAACTTCAATCTAGAAAAGAATATACAATTCAGCCTTTTATCAAATCAAACCCTTATGGCTTAGACTAGAACGCTAAGTCTAGAATGAAACAATTCCAAGGAAACCTAAACCTACAAGACAATTCAAAAATTTCCAATTAAGAATCTAAGATATTACAACAAATCAGGACCTGTGACAAACAAACTTCTCACTGAAATCTTACATCAATGAAAAGCTACTTAACTATCTTTCTGGAAGAAACTATAGGAAAAAGATATGTGTGTTGTGTCCCAATTACTTTAGACATAAGCACATAATAAGCACTGTTCCAGTAAATTTATTGATCCATTTTAGTAGACAAAAGGGCATAAAGCAAAAAGGAAAATTTGTTTTCAGTGGTCATCAGACTTTTCTTTCTCATTCGGTGAAAGACTAATTTTAAGTCTTATAAAAGTGAATGAAATTAAATACTTATTTTTCACATATTAATAGTCATTTTTCAACTTTTTCTCCAAATTAAAGATATAGGGAATATTTATGTTTTCACTATATTTCCCTTAAGAAAGAGATAAAATATAATAAGAGACTTTTTGTGATTAGATAGATAATTAAAGTCAAGGAATAACAATTGGTTAATGGAGGAAAAAATATTTCTCCCATAAAATATAAAAAATACAAAAAATATAAAAGAATGAAAATTTAAGTTAAAAAGCGACTATTATTCTGGAACAGAGGGAGTATACCACAAGTGTAAGAGTTTTTTAAGATACATCCATAATACCTTTGTGGTGTAATAGTTAAAATATCAAATTGTTATTAATATTAATTAAATAATTATTAAAATTTAAAAATTACCTTATTCATCACAAGTGGACATATTTTAATTAATTCCAGATTAAGCAATGTTCCAAATAGATTTTTTTAGTTTTAATAATTCAATTAATAATTTAGTTAACAGAATTATTTTAGTTTAATTAGAGTAAGTTTGGTTTGGGGGAAATGAAGGAGTTCATTTCCCTCCCCTCCCCTCATTTGGATAGGTAAAAATGAATAAAAAAAATTCAAAGGAAAAAATAAAATAAAGGAAGCCCATCCCCTCCCCCCTCCATTTCCCTTAAACCAAACATAGCCTTAATGATAAAGGATTGAAAGATTTTGGTTAACTACATGGACTGTACTAATTACTCTCTTCATCCCAAAATAATTCTTTTTGACTTTTCCTATGGAATAAGAATTTTTAAATAATTTACTTATGTTTTTTTCCATTATTACCCTAAAAAAGAAATAAGGGTGAAGGAAAGATTTCGGTTATAAGGTAAAAGAATTAAACTTAAGGGAAAACAATAGGATTAAAGTGAGAAGAAATATTTGTTCACCTTAAAAATAGGAAAAATGACAATTAATTTGGCATAAATTTTTGGCAAAAAAAGATTACCATTATTTTAGGATAAATGGATTAAAAAAAATCAAAATTTGGTAAGCAAAATAAATAACATTAACCAACCCTTACTTGTAAACTAAATCTTTAACCAAACTAAAAAAATTCAATTTAAAATCATTTGGGAATTCAAAATTATATAAAAATTTTAATACTTACTTAATTTAATACCAATGAAAATTTAATATTTTAATTCTTATGCCAAAAAGGGGTACTATGGACTTCAAGAAAACTGTGATACACAATACATATGAGACTTGAAATTTAGTTAGAGCATTTTCACTTATATAAGAGTTGAAGTTGGACTTTGAGGAAAAGTCTAACAAATCCACCCAAACATTAAAAAAATAAAAAATAAAATAATAAAAGCAAGAGAATCAGAAAATAGATGAATTAGAAGCATAAACAATATAAGATGTGTTCATACAAGAAACGTAGTTTTGAGAGCTTGCCAAGCGTAGATGGAATGGGTCCATTTAAGGTGTTCAAGTAAAGATCCAAGCTCACCAAGTTCGTCAAATTTCCAAGCTCCTCTGGGATTCTTCCACTAATATTATTACTATAAAGTTCCCTGCCATAGAAATGTGACTTAGTGGTTATGGTGAATGTGAGTTTGGCAAAAGCACACATTAACAAAGTGCATCTAAAATTCATAATTCACAATATATTAAAACAAACATAATGATTGATAACCGTCTTCAAAACCCAATTATTATGGCTAAAGATGAATCAGGAGAATCTGCAATTAAATTCTGTTCCTAGATTTTCTTTTCTCTTATTTTAATGATAAGTATGAATGCACTTTAAATTGGATAAACAGAAAGTTATAAACATCACCAACTTATGATGTTGACAAAATAGTCTCAAATTAAATGGAAATATTCTAACATAAACAAGTATGGAAAATAAGATAAGGGAGGCCCTGATAACAAGAAACCTTCACCAATTAAAGTTTCCCAATGCCTCCTGTTTTGTCATATTTGCTTTGGCTTCGGGCACAATAGCAATTTCAAGTAAGCAAGGGAGCATCTTATCACACTCTTCAACTAGCTTTATAGACAACTAAAAATTTTAGAAATAACATTGTGTTGTAAATAAATCTGAAGAGAATCAGCAAATCCTCAAAAACTTTAGAACAAAATAATATAAAAGTATAAGCCATTTAATCCATTACATAGAAAAGAGGAGAAAGAATGCTAGGAGAGTGCCTTTCATCATGTTTTTGAATTCATGAATTACCACCTTTTCTAACATGTCCACACCCAAGCCTCGGTATGGACAATTGACTTGTTCATGTAAAATTATATCACAAAGCCATGAAAAAATTATAAAAATTATAAATTTATAAAAAATAAAAATAAAAAAAAAAGAAGAAAGAAAGAAAGAAAGAAAAGAGGAAGTATAATTAAGACTTTTAAGATTTTCACATTATAATTATTACTTTACATCTGGGAACGCACAACTGATTTATTTTCAAATAAAACTATAATGAAGCCATATAAAATACATCATGCTATTTTCAGATTAGGTGATTCCTAGGATTCACATTGATACTTTACATATTGAGAGGTCTGCTTAGGCAGAGAAAAGAGAACTTCCATTATGCAGTATTCAACTAAATGAATGCCTTGTGCCTGAATCCCATATTATGGCATTCCACCTAAAACCAATTGAAAATATGTGGAGAGGCCCAACATGACTATAAGATCACAAGAAACCCTCAAACTTGACTGATATGGATAGAAACATGAAATACTTCCAGGACATGTAGGCCTGGAAAACAACTAAGACAACTTAATATTATGACAGAAAAAAAAAAGGGTGACCAAATAACTGATTTTTTAGTAAAAAACAAGGATGCAAAAAATGCCAAAAAAAAATCTTTAAAAAATGTCAGAAAAAAGTTCACAGCCTGTTGAGCACCCCAATTGTTTCTATTTATTTCCCTACTGTAGGAGGGTCAAAGATCCCTTCCAACCACAATTTCAGAAGTAAGTTCATTGGTGCAGTATGAGATGTTTTCCAGCTTTGGTTTTCATACTAGGCAATGGCTTCTTACTGATCTGAGGTCAGGTCTTGTGGATCTGAGGTTAAATGGCCAGCTCTGCCACCTAGGGGCAAAGTGAGGCAGTTGGGTGCAGTGCCTTAGAAACACTGGCAACAAACAAACCTAGTTTCTGAACAATTTTCAAGCATTCAATTCAAATCTAAACACTTGGCAATAGTTGTAGAACTCAACCTTAACATACAATAAGAGAAAATTCAAAAATTAACCAATCTGGGATGATATCACTTAATATCCTTCATTATGTGGGGTGAAAATACGGAATGCACAGTAATCTTAGGACCAATATGTTTCAGGTTACATCAATTTACAAAGTATGTACCATGCCTGAATAGAGGATGGTTGTGGTGGGTCAATAGACAGCATAAAGTTGTTATTACTCATTTCTTCTTTATAATAAAACTCATAATGAAATTTTCATTTATTCATTCTTATCTTCCTATCATTAACTTTCAATAGGCATTTTTAACAGCTTTTGACTCTATAGTCCAATCTCCGTTATGACATCCAAGATCCAAAAGAAAACCCATTACTTTGCCATAGGTTTTACCACCAAATCTCAGCTTTTGCAACTGTAAATAAAGTAGAGTTCACAAACTAATGGAACACATGAGGATGTGATTTCTTATAGCAAAAGCAGTCCACAAGAAAAAAAAAAAACAATGAAATTTGCCACATCATTAGCAATTAAAAGCAGCAAATGAAAAATGCATATGATCCATATTATTCAAGGGATTGGAAAAGAAGCCAACCACATAAAAAGGAAAAGAAAATGCAATCCAGTGGAAAATTAATGCAACGCAGTGAAGAAAATTGTGACTTACAAATACTGTAAATTTGAAAGCTGCCCAAGCTGTGAAACCAGTGGGCCAGATAAATTTGCATTTCCAAGATCACTAAATTTGAAGAAGAAGTAGATTGTCATCAGAATAACACTAGAATTGTAGACAGCAATAATAAAAGAAATAGCAAAGTCAAATACAGAAACTTACACTCGTGTCACGCTATTATCACTATTGCATGTAACATGAAACCAGGTGCAAGGATTGACAAGGGTTGCATCCCAGCTTTGTAAGACATTATTAGGGTCAGCCAAATTAGTTTTCAACGCATTCAAAGCATCACCTGTTTTATGGAGATAAAGAATTTATGAGGTGTTGAATATAGAGTATATCCAATCACACCAAACAAATTATCAACAGGCTTAACAGATTGAATGAAGCTCCCTTCACTATTCACTACCAGAATTTGAAATTTAAACAATGGAGGCGGTCTGCTTCTAACTTTGGACTTAAAACTTAGCAACTTGCATTTTAGTTTTAGAAACTTTAATTTGACTAGCATTCTAAGAATAAATAAAACCATATTTTCATTAACTATAAAGGAAGAAAAAGTTAAACAAGATTTTTAATATATTGATGCAAAATGAATACGGTTGGACAAGTACTCTACTCAGATACCATAACACAGGAAGATCTAGATTGGCACGCAACTTTTTCCCAAATAAAGTCAATTGGTATAGAAAATAAGCCAAGCCAATAGCACGCATCCACAGCTTATATCGATCGTATGCAGCACTAGAATATCACAAGAAACAACTGAAATCAACTTTCCTTGGCAAAAAAAAGAAAGAAGAAAAAAAAAGTCGAACCACTTTAATAAGCGAAGAAATGGTCAATCTATACCTCTTAAACCATCAAGTTGAGCTAAATATAGCACATAAGGATGTAATTAAAGAATCAATACAATCAAGTCACAACAACAGAGATGCAAACGCCCAAAAAAAAAAAAAAAAGAATCGAGTACATACCTTCTGCATTACCGGCGACCCTCAAAACAAAATCCAACAACAAAATAAGCCAAAGGAACGCTGAGATTGCTCTCCCCATAATCTTCTCAACATCAACCAGCTAAAAGCCCCAAATCATCAACCTCCCTCGACGAGAGTCGTATAGCCATCAATTCTTCCAAGAAAATCACCGGCACACAGCTCGTTGACCGAATCAGGAACTCAAAAGAATGAACAAGACTCCAGAGTAAAAGAGGGATTGAAGTTTTAGAAAAACACTTTCCGCCGCTGATTTTGCGTCTCCCGTAGTTATTTCATAGGTCTGGGAGTGGGAACGACAAATCGGAAAGATTAAATGAAAGTAATCGAGTTCGGTGAGAGGTAAGAAGTCTGAGAAATGTAAGAACGGAAATGAGAAATAATGACGTTTTGCACTGAGAATCAACCCATTTGCTTCGGGTTTTTCGTCATTTTCGCAAAGTGCGAACGCTGACTACTGCTTTTAGCGACTTAATGGTAAATTTGGCCTTCCTCCTTGGTTTTTGGGTAATTTTAAAAGCAAAAAAATCATTTGGGTTCCCAAATTGCGCTCGGCCTGCGTCGTCGGGTCAAAGCAAGTCGCTCTCAGTTGCTAAGGGTATGTTCGGAATAAAATCAACTAGTCAAACAACTAATTAGCTAAAACCTTCTGCAACAGGTATGATCCTTTTAACTCCACCCGATAGGTCACGCGACTCAATGAAAGTGAAAAATCAGTTATTTTGGGATCAAATTTTTAATTATTAATAATTTTTAATTTAATTATTAATTATTATTTTTGTTAAAAAAAAGTATAATCTTTTAATAATTTTTTATATAATTTTTATATATTATTAAATAAGTAAATATATTTAATATTATAAATCTTAAATATATAAAAAAAATTAATTATTTAAATAATACGTAAAATTATATAAAAAATAATATAAAAAGTTATTCTTAAATTATTTTCCTTTACTAAATCAACAAAAAATATAAAAATTGAGTTCTACTAACTCCTAAAAGGGTTTTACTTGATTACGTGGAGCTTTAAACTCATTAATTTTAAAGTTGTGGTATATTTTATTTCTGTTTTATTTTTGTGTTAAGAAAACCATTATTGTGCTTTTTATCTATTTAAGTTAATAAAAGTATTTTTTAGGTAGACTGCATAGTAAAAGAGTAATTTATTTTATAAATTCATTTAAATATTTTTAATAAAATTATTTTTTATGTTATTTCATTAAAAATATTTAAATAAATTTATATGACAAATTACACTTTTAATATGTAATCTATTGTAAAAATTTGAATCCCTTAAGTTATATAGAGAAAATAATTTTTTTTAATTTTAAAAACTAACCAATAAAATTAAAACATATGACAATAATGTTAAAATTCATAACACTCTTTTTATTTTTTAATATAAATTAATAATTAAAAAATATTAATAACACTCTTAAACCATCACCTACATGTACAATTTAAAAAAATTCTGCTTAGAAATATCGGTCAACAATATACATTTCAATGGGCCTTCGATGT
This sequence comes from Rubroshorea leprosula, assembly GCA_020521535.1. Classification (NCBI taxonomy): domain Eukaryota; kingdom Viridiplantae; phylum Streptophyta; class Magnoliopsida; order Malvales; family Dipterocarpaceae; genus Rubroshorea; species Rubroshorea leprosula. Next base: position 1,053,360 of record BPVZ01000026.1, on the reverse strand, counting down.
TTCCTGTAGTTTTTCAAGGCATATACGTATGCTTTGCCCTTCAACTTTTTGAGTTTAAGGGATTTTACCCTTTAATTTATAAATCAGAGTTATTCACCCTTTAACTTATCAAGTTAAAGGGTTTTTATCCTTTGACCAATTATTTCATAGTCTTGACTATTAAGTTCAACTTTCATCTTTTATTAAATTAATACTTTAATCTCTAAATTTAATTTTGTTTCAAAACTAATTTTTATTTTATTTTGCTAAAATTTTTAATTCTTTTAGAGCTATTGCTCTTCAATATATCTTTCCCAT
>BPVZ01000026.1:964502-986210 GCA_020521535.1 Rubroshorea leprosula | reverse complement strand
AAATCTTCAATAAATTCCTTAAAATCTTTAATAAATCACTTTAAAATACTCATAAAATCTCAAATAAATACCTAATAAATCTCTTTTAAAAATTTAAAACCCACTTAAACTTAAGAGTCTTCGCTACTAGAAAATAAGCTATCAGTAATGTGGCTCGATGTTGGTGATATTCTAAATTACATTGCCGAAAATGCCTTAGTATTGTACAATGTGTCAATCATGCTTGTTTGGGTAGCTTCACGATCTAATACTATAGACACCTTTAGCTGCTTCAACACTTGAAATTCCTAAGGATGTTTCCTCGGGAAAAACACTCCAATGCTCAAGTTAGCAACACTCAATATTTTAGAGAGGGATGCTCTCAAAGAGTAGTTGCAGAGAGAGAAGCGTAGTGGAGTTAATACCTTGCATGGAGGTAGTTGGGGGTATTTATAGCCCCATATACTGACATGAGTCCAGACATATATGCATCCAATTGGCCCACATGTTACTACCGATGTGGGTATGTCTCCTTATTTTGGGCTCGTGAGTATACAATTGGGCCTGTTGTATATGGCCCGGATTGGATGTTGGGCCTAATCCCAACATTACTCCCCCCTCAGTGTTTGGTTGACGAACTGGGTTGAGGGTTCCAATGGTCCAATGGTTGACCTGGAGGGTGGGTAGTGAACATCTTTGGATTTTATGAGCGACCTCACCCATGGCCGAACTGGGCGGCTTGAATTCAGGGCGATCTCATCGGGTGTGCATGCATATACTGATTTCCTATCGAGCGTGTGTAGGCGAGCTGGTGTTGAAACAATTTTTATGTGTGAGTTCGGTGTTCATCGGCAAGTTCAATGAACTTACAAGGGCGAGCTCATATAATGAGTTTCCAGTTTCCAAATGAGGTAGATCTAGGAAGAGATGAGATCTCTTGGCACGACGTTTGTTACATACAAGGTGCCGCGTGTTATGTAGTGAGCTCGTCTACATTAACGTGAAAGCGAGCAAGCATCAGACGATCTGGACCACAATAACCTTTCAAAAGTTCTCAAGCAAAGCATTAAGGTTGCCATGCTATTATGAGATTAAGCTAAAATAAAAATGAGAGGATGTGAATACTAAGGCGAGCTGAAGCGTGCGACCTCAATTGTCCTAGTAAAATAGATTGCCAAGGTATGGAACAAATATGAGGAAGTTGGTAACGACCTGATCTTAGGGATTTTTCAACTTTTAAACTAAAGCAAATCTCTGAGGAGATGCACTTTGTTACGACCTGATCCTTTAGGATTTTTCAACTTTTCAACTAAAGCAAATCTCTAAGGAGATGTGCTTCAGAGCGTTTGGTATTCTTCTGCTACACGGATATCCTTCTGCCTTCTCACAATAAATGCTGGCTCAGCATTTGAGGGGATGTGACAGCTGCAGGCGGTGGGTTTTATGGACTAAATCGTAAATGGCTGTCATGTGTAGGCGTTTAATTGGTAGGCCAGAAACATGGGTACGACATTTACGGGAGTGCGATTTGTGAGAAAAGCAATAGAAACATTCACTTAGCCATTTCTCTGTTTCATCCTTCTGTTTCTTTGCCCGTTCTTTTTTTTCTTTTTTGGCAGGAAGGTTTCCGGGGTGGTTTCAGGGTTTTTCTTCGGACTTTTCCATTGAAGGGCCTTTGGTTTTCCAAACTTTAGTTTAAATTGGTTTTTTTTCCGGTTTTAGGGGGGTTTGAGGTTACCCGGGGGAGGGAGGAGAATAGGGGGTTATATCGGTGGAACCGATTAGAATGATAGTACCGTCGGAACTACAAGATTTGCCCGAAACCATTGCACCAGAGAGCAGCGCTGGTTCGAGTGTCGATGGTGATTCTGACAACCACTGTTCTTCAGCCTCTAGAGATTCGTCTACCGAGGGGACACCCAGTGAAGTGGGGGATGCTGAAGAAGGTGCTTTTAGTCCACCGACGACAAATACAGAGGTGGACGCAGTTGTATTCGAAGAATGGGAGAATAAGGTTATTAGCGGGAGGTTGGATAACCTTCGTAAAGCACCAAAGACTCTCCCTGCCGGTTTTAGGTTCAGGGCGGCATTGCATCATGAAGTTGTAGATAGCTCGGCCACGGTGAAGGGGTATAAGAAGTTAAAGGAAATGGTAAGGCAATACCAAATCCCAAGAACCATTTTAATCCAAGCTGGGACCCAAAATGAGAGGGCGTGTATAGTGTCTAGGATGGGTTGGGTGCCAATATACATAGACCATTTTGAGGTCGGTCTACGTTTTCCTCTACCCGAGTTGATTTTTGACGTTTTGGCAAAGTACAAGTTGGCCCTAATGCAGTTGACCCCCAACAGCATAAAGTTCATTATAGGATTTATGTTGTTGTGTGAGAGGTTAGAGATACCTGTGAAGACGCTAGTTTTTAGGTTGCTCTTCTTGTGTTGCCTATGCCCCTCCACAAGCGGAACGAGGTGGTATTATATCTCCAGGAGGGAAAAGATGATGATTTTTACAAACATCAAAAATAAAGTGGCAAGGTGGAAGAGGCAATTCATTTTTTTTGGTGACACGTGGACAGAGAAGATGAATAATGAGCTCACCACCCGTGTATCCGAGTGGCGTGTGCCAAACACATACATGAACTACCCTTAGCTGGCCCCTCGTGATGTCAACCTGAAAAATCGACTGCTAGATTATGTTAAGGCTAAGGGTTTAGTAGATTTAGAAGCCCTGGTTATCCTGGAGCAGCTCGCATTACTTGGGTTTGTTGATGTGACAAACCTGTATGCTGAAGGTATATCTCTATTGCATACTGTAACTTTTAGCCGATCTGAGTCTTATGCATTTGTTTGTGTAGGAGAAATGAGTAGCATACTAGAGAGACAACGTCAACGAGCACAAAATTCCAAAAATCGTGGGGCTGGGTTGGGCTCCCAAAGGCAGGCTCGATTTGACGAGCGTCCACCTACTGCACCATCTTGCAGCTCGTCTCAAAGGGAGCAAGGCTCGAGCTTAGTGTCCAGATCTTGGGCTAAGTAGGGAGTTCAGACTCAGCCTTCAGATTCTCGAAGGCGTGCTCGTGATGACTTTGATGCAAAGGATGATATTCCCCTCATTTGGAGGAGGACGAGCTCGAGGGCTCAGCCTGTTTCAGCCGCTGCGACGCGGTCCACCAACATGCCACCGGTGCCGGCACATGATGTTGCTGAACCAGCGCCTGCCTCAACATCCGTATCGGGGCCTAAGATTGCATACCCTGAGGGCTTCAATTATGTTAGAACTGACTACCAAGCCGCCATGGTGCAGGGTATGCATAGTTTTGTGCCCCTTGCAGATCGACAGCGTGCAAAAGGGCACGTTCAGCAACACGGGGGTCATGCTGTCTTGCTGAAATTGATGGATGTGAGTATTCTCAGTAAGCATATTATTATGCCTTTAAAGGTTTATATTAGGAACTAACGGTTGAACTTATGTGGCAGGTGTTCAGCTACACTATAGCACTCTTTGAGTGCGAGCAGGAGGCACGTGGGCAGAACCGTGAGCTCCAGCAGAGCTGCAAACAACTGGCCTTTGAGAAGGCAAGCTTAGAGGATGAGGTCTGTTGTTTGTAGAGCTTGAAGATGGCAAACAAAGCAGCGTCAGTAGAAAGCCGAGCTGATGAGTTGGCCCGCAAGGTCAACGAGCTAAAAGAGGAGCTGGAGAAAGCTTAAGCTGAAAGGGACAACAGCATCCAAGCTGCAAAGGATGAGGCCGGTCATGCTGAAGACCAGGCCAAGAGAGCTGAATCTGACAAGGACAAGACTCTTTACGAGCTGAACTCCCTAAAAGATAGGGTTGCAAAAGCCAACCAGAATGTTGCTCGAGCTGAGGCATCTTTAGAGAAGATCAAGAAGCACCACCAGCACTCTATTTGCATTGCCCGGGCACAAGGGGCAGAGTGGTTGGTTGGAGCAGATATGTTCCAGGACGTAGTGGCGGTTGCCTCAGCAAACACCACCATGGATATCTACAATGAGATTCGTGGGAAGGTGTTGCGACATTGGGCTGACTTCCCAATTGGCGAGCTGGCCTTCTTCGAGGGGGAGGAAATGGACGAGCAAGGAAAAAGCCTTGCCCCTCCATCTGATGCTACCGTGAGGCTAAAGTGGGAGCTAAACGAAGGAGTGTTAGTGTGGCCTCCATCAATGGTGGAAAAGGGAGAGGATACCAAGGGTCTACCAAGCTTTGATGCTTGGGTAGCAGAGCCCCTTGAGGTGCAGGCTGAACCATCGAGCACTCCCCCTTCCTTTCAACCTGTCGTTGCTCCAGCTCTCCTTTCCCCAGCTCAGTTTACTCAAGCTCGATCATCTCCTGCTCGACCTACTCCTGCGCCTACTGACGTGTCCATCCCTGTCGATCTGACGGATGATTAGTTTAGGATTATTTCTTTCCTTTTGTATTTTTGTATTGGTCGTTTGACCCATTTGAACACTTAAATGATTATCTCATGTTCTTCAATTGTACAACTTTTTAATAGAAATACAAATTTGGAGATTTTCTGAAATTTCTGCCTTTATTGAATTGTGTACCTCTTTCACATATTCTGAATACACTTTGTTAGTAAGATAATAATATACATGTTAACTATAAAACTTTCTAAGGTTATATATGTTCCAAGTGAATGGTAATTGACGACCTTGTAGATCTGCTAACAAATAAGACCCAGGTCGCTCAATACAAATAACCATGTAAGGACCTTCCCAGTTTGGAGGGAGCTTACCCAAGTGCGAATAAGCGTTAGTGAGCCCGACCTTGCGTAAAACCAAGTCGTCGACTTGAAATTGTTGAGCTCGTACCCTTTATTATAAAATCTAGCAACACGACTTTGGTAAGCATGTTTTTTATTCGACAAATTTCCCTAACTTCCTCGACAAAGTCTAGGTTTTCTCTCAGAAGTTGTTCATTGTCAGAATCATTGTGATGAGCTGACCCATTGGACGACAAACCAATTTGCACTGGGATTACGGCCTCAACTCCATAGGCAAGGTAGAATGAACTTTCACGAGTGGCCGAGCTAGTGGCTAAGCTAGGCGTGGTGCGACATAACCATAGTACTTTGTTGAGCTCGTCAACCCAATTAGATTGTGCCGCCAGGACGCAAGTCTTAAGACCACGTAAAATGATTTTATTCGCTGATTTTGCTTGTCTGTTTGACTGTGGAGTATACACAGAAGTGAGGGTCAGCTCGATTTTATAGTCATCACAGAACGACCTAAGTGCCGCTGCTCAGAACTGAGGTCCATTATCAGCGATTATTCGCATAGGAATGCTGAACCTGTGTACAAACGCATTGACTAAGGCACAAGTGCTTACGTATGTAATATATGTATGTTTTAAACTGTGAGTACCTGCACAGTACGGAATTGAATAAAAATTCCTCTATTTTCTTCTCAGTCGTTGTGGATAGCAATTTGGCTTCTATCCACTTAGTGAAGTAGTCCACAGCAACTATGAGGTGTGTGCAACCTCCCTTGCCTTTTGTAAAAGGACCGAGCAAATCTACCCCCCACTAGGCGAAAGGCCAGGGTGATATGAGAGATGATAGCCTCTCGCTTGTGCCAAAAAAGACTTTCACGTTTAGTTTATAAACAAACGTGAAATTTGTGTAAACTTTAAAAGGAGCTCGGTTACTTGGCATATGAATGTCATCAACATTGAACTAACAGGCCGAGCATTTTTTGACATACTTTTGCACATCCTCAACCATGGTAAGCCAATAGTATCCATGCCTTAAGATCTTATAAGCTAGCGTTTTTCCTCCGATGTGTGTGCCACACACTCCCTCATGAACTTCTCTTATAACATATTCAGCTTCATAAGGAGTGAGGCAATGTAACAAAGGCATTGAAGCTGCTCGCTTATATAACTGATCCTCAATTAGCATGAAATTGCTACCCTGCGTCTAATCAACCGAGTGTCAAATGGATCTTCTAGCAATTTACCACTTTGTAAGTAATCAATCAAAGGTGTAGTCCAGCTCGATGAGGAGGGGTCTGTGCTTAGTATTTGACACTCAATTGCTAGATCGGTACAGCTCAGTGCATCTTAGACTTCGACAAATGTAGTCCTCTAAGGGTTGATTTCTTGTAAGGAAGCTAACTTTGATAGTTCATCAGCTCATCGATTATCCACCCTCGATATCTTATCAATTTGGAACGAGATAAAGCCTGATTTTAATCTATTGACCACAGAGGCGTATCGACCAAGCTAAGGGTCTTTGATGTCAGAGCTTCCATTTACTTGATTTACTACAAGCTGGGAGTCACTAAAGACTCCTATGCTTTGCGCTTTCAGCTCAGACGCTAACTTCAAACCATAAATAAGTGCTTCATATTCGGCAGCATTATTTGTTGTTTGAAATTTGAACCTCAGGGTATACTTGGATTTGAAACCATCTGGACCCATTAGCACTGCTCCTACTCCTGATCCTTCAACATTAGCTGCCCCATCTACATATAAAACCCATATTGGGTATGATTGTGTGGCTTCCTCTGCGGCTGTTAGTCAACATTCTACCAAGAAATTTGTCAAGACTTGGCCTTTAATGGTTGTGCGCGGCTGAAATTTGAGGTCGTACTCGCTCAACTCAACTGCCCATCCAATTAGCCGACCAAAAAGTTTTGGTTTCTGCAATATGTTCCGTAATGGCAGGTCGGTGTACACAACAATCTCATGGGATTGGAAATATGCCCTTAGCTTTCAAGCGGCGCATACGAGTGCAAAAGCAGCTTTCTTGGCGATTGGATAATTCCGTTCAGCACCCTACAAGACTTTACTTGTGTAACAGATTGGTTTCTAGTGTTTATCTTGCTCTCTTAATAGAATTGAGCTAACTGCCTCATCTGTGACCCCCAAATATAAGTATAAATGTTCTCCTTTGACAGGCTTGGAAAGTAAAGGTGGTGATGCCAATATTGTTTGAGTTCATCAAAAGCCTGCTGGCACTCACTAGTCCACTAAAAGTTCTTGGGCTCTTGCAAAGCTTTGAAGAATGGAAGGCATTTTTCTGCCAACCTTGCAATGAATCTGTGTAGAGCGGCAAGACGACCTATTAGATGTTGTACATCCTTTATTGTTTTAGGGGGTTCCATTTGCTACATGGCCTCAACCTTGTCTAGGTTCACCTCAATCCCCTTTTTGGACACTACATACCCTAAGAATTTGCCTGATTCCACAGCGAATGTACATTTGAACGGATTTAGCTTCATTTGAGCTCGACGTAGATTCTAAACTGTCTCATTTAGGTCGCCAATATGATCTTCAGCTTGTTTACTGGTGACAATCATATCATCCACATATACCTCAATATTCCTACCGATCTGTAACTTAAAGATGACCTGGATCAACTTTTGGTATGTCGCACCAGCATTCTTCAAACCGAACGGCATCATGACATAATAGCAAATTGCATCTCCTGCATAAAATGCCGTTTTTTCCTAGTCGTCTAACAATAATTGAACCTAATGATATCTTGAGCTAGCATCAAGGAAGCTCATGCGTTCATGTCTCGTTGCTCGTTCTACTAATTTCTCCACATTAGGCAAGGGGTGTGGATCTTTGGGACACGCTTCATTCAAATTGGTGAAGTCAATGCACATTCTCCACTTGCCGTTAGGTTTTTTCACGAGCACAAGGTTGGATACCCACTCAAAATATTCGACTCTCCTAATGAAGCCTACCTGCAATAGTTTCTGTATTTCTTCATCTATAGCAGCCTGCTTCTCAAGGCCAACAAGGTGGCACTTTTGAACCACTGGCTTTCTAGTGGGATATGTACTGAGCTTGTGGACTGCAAATTCCGTTGGGATGCTAGGCATTTCATCTGTTGTCCATGCAAATACATCCTTGTTAGCCTTCAAAAATTCCAGGAGCTCGGTTCTTTCTCCTAGTGTGAGCTTGGTTCCTATTTTCACTGTTTTCTCTGGTTCATCTAGGTTTAAAGGGACTGTCTCGACCGATTCTACTGGCTCGGCTTTCTGCTCCACGTTCTCGGGTCGATGATCTATGTCAGATATGGTCATTGTCTGTTGACTTGGTTGGCTCGGTCTAGAAACGTCTGCACCAGAAGTCTTAGGTGCTGCTGCGAGCTCAACCTTCTTAAATGTATCTTGGTAGCCAGTTCTAGCCATTTTTTGGTTCCCTTTGAGCACTCCTACACGGTGAGGAGTTGGGAACTTCATACAAAGGTGTGGTTGAGAGATGACAGCTTTCAATTCGCAAAGTGTAGCTCTTCTAATTATGGCATTGAAAGCTGACTCCATCTTGACCATTAAAAAGTCTATTGACGCCATCCTAAACCGTGGTTCAACGCCCACGTAGATAGGAAGGGTAATTACTCCCTCAACAAGGACAGGCTGATTGTCAAACCCGTAGATTGGCCCTTCATACTTTCTTAAGGAATTTGGGTTTAGCTACATCTTCTAGAAACAACTCCAATAGAGGATGTCCGAAGAGCTGCCTGTGTCCATGAAGACCTTGTTAACATTATGATTGCCAATATGAACTGTTGCCACAGAAGGGTCAGCATGGGGCATCATAACATCTAGCTTCCCCTCTGATTGCTTGTAATCAGTCGGGCTGAACGTAATTAGTGCATTTTCCCACTCTGCTTCTTCAAAGGGTCGTTTCAGAGGCCTATTCTTGTTTACTGTCATCAGTTGGCCAGCATAAGCTTTATGACCTCGGGCACTTTGACCACCTAAATGCATGCCACTAGAAATCATGTTGATTGTGCCTGAAGGTGGGGGTATCCCGTTGTAACCAACCCCTCTATGGTTGTTTTGATTCTGTGTGGATGTTTTCTGTCCCTGTCCTTGTCTATTGAATGGGCGTCCTGTGTAAGCTCTACTAGGTTCGGATGAGTATTGACTCCCTTGATAAGGATTTTGATTGTTGCCGAGCTGATATCCTTGCCCCTAAGATCGGCCATATTCTTGCACAAAATGGGTCTGATTGGGTTGCTGGGTGTAACGTTTCTGTACATATCCCTCCAATTTTCCATTGTGGGCTAAGAATTCCAGCTCGTCCTTCAAGCTTTGACAGTCCTCCGTATTGTGGCCGTATCCGCAGTAATAGTCACAATATTTACTTCTGTCAGCTCATGAGGAATCATGCATTTGGGGAGGTGGTCTCTTGACCCAGTGTTGTATCTGTGCCAATATCTAAGACCTTGATGAGCTTAGTGGAATGTAATTGGCATATTTTGGGAAGGAAGGTGGCTTTCCCCTCTGCTCGCCAACTTTCTGTTTTTTCTTTTCCTCCCTTCCCTTTGACTGTCTGTGCTCTTTACCTTGTCTGTCGTCAACTCGTCGCTTAGAGGATTGAAAGTCTTTGGACAATATAAAGCTTGTCGACCTGTCATTTACTTCATTCCACGACTTAGGCAGATTCTCTAGCAGGTCGTCTAGGAACCAGCCGAGTTTGAGGCCATGCAACAAGCAAACAGACAGATGGTATCAGGGACATTATCAATGTCCAGAGTGGACTTGTTGAACCGTTGCATATAGTCCCTTAAAGACTCTCCCTCCTTCTGATGAACCTGCATCAGTTTAGTGGTAGTGCGTTTAATTTCCCTCTGACTCGCAAACTTGTTTGAAAACAGAGTAGCGAACTCAGAATAGGAAACTATGGAATGTCTAAGGAGCTTATGGTACTATCTTCTGGCCGTTGATTTTAATGTCGTAGAAAAACTTTGCACATCATAGCATCAGCGGTGTTCTGGATTCTCATAATGGCCTAATAAGTATGTAAATGTTCGTTTGGGTCTCCCGAGCCATCATACATCTCTAAATGAGGGATCTTAAATCCCTCTTGATATGGTTCTATCGTAATGGATAAGTTGAGAGGGGCATTATCCAAGTCAAAAGCCTGCTGGCGCGAGTTGGGACTTTTCAGCTCGTCAATAGACCTCTGCACATCTTTAAGTTATCTTTCAAGATCAGCATTCTTCTTTAGCAATTCTTCCCTGTGCCTGGACAAGCTAGGTTCTGGATTTAACTTCCCACTTCCTTTTGATCTGGTTGGGACCACTACATTACTCAAGGCTAGGGAGTTACGGGTTACAACTACTACTGCTAGCTGCTCACCCTTATTCAGTAGGGGAATTAGGGGGTCATCAGGGATTAAACAATAGAGGATTTTTCCCATGGCCATTTCTAAAACTCTGGTTCTTTCTTCTAGCTCGGTTGTCCGAGCAGTTTCCATAGGTCTTTCAGGTCGTGAAGTATTATGCTTGGAATGCCTTCGTCTGGCTTCTGCCGGGATGTGAAACTATTCTTCAAGTCGGGTTGCATACCCAATAGGTGTTCTTTCATCATCTGAGGTGTTTGATTGTTCTTACTCTGCACCACTAATGAAAAGGTTTCTTGGCATTGTTTGGAAGTCATTGAGGTCACTTTCCAAGAGCTAAGTATCGTCCTGGTCGTCCATGTTGCCTCTCGAGGGGCGGTTTCCTGTAAAGGTGCATACCATTTTAGCTCAAGTTAACTAAATCATAGTGCTTTTTGCTTAGTTCCCACAAACAACGCCAAATGTTTGGGCAGCTTCACGATCTAAGATTGTAGACACCTTTAGCTACTTCAATACTTGAAATTCCTGAGGATGTTTCCTCGGGAAAACACTCCATCGCTCAAGTTAGTAACACTCAATATTCTAGAGAGAGATGTTGTCAAACAGTAGTTGCAGAGAGAGAAGCGTAGTGGAGTTAATACCTTGCATGGAGGTAGTTGGGGGTATTTATAGCCCCATATACTGACATGAGTCCAGACGTGTATGCATCCAATTGGCCCATGTGTTACTGCCCATGTGGGTATGTCTCCTTATTTTGGGCTAGTGAGTATATAATTGGGCCTGTTGTATATGGCACGGATTGGATGTTGGGCCTAATCCCAACAATGCCCTCCTTGGTATAATACCTCCCTCGATGATGCTATCAACAAGGAACTAAGAAAGCACATCGGTGAAACTCAATGCATCACCAATGTGCATGAAGTTGCTAATCTTTACTCACTAGACCGGTCTCTGAATTTCTACAATATATAAAGCATTGTATTTCTTGTCGGTGATGTTCTATTTTCACCAACATGGGATACCATGCAAAAATTCTATCATCGGCGTGGTTACCAAAAATCTTGTAGTAGAAACAACAAGTTACCAGAAATCTTGTAGTAGAAACAACAAGGTAATCCAAATCTGCATTAGTCCCACTTCACCGATGTAGTTTACCATGCTATTTTAGGCATATGCACAATAAAATGTTTCATTTCATTGATTATAAATGTGCATCACCGACATAGTATACAATGCTACTTACTATCCACCTTCACCGACAAGAATTACAATGCTAATTTATGAATTTATATTTCCTGCCCACAATCATCGATGTGATTTACCATGGAAAGATTGTCTAGTGAAAGAACAACCCACCTTCACCAACAAGGGTTACAATGCTAATGTCCTTGGTAAGAAAAAAAAAATTTTTCCCACCTATCTTTACCAATATGACTTTCAATGCTAACTTTCTCATAGTATAAAAAAAATAGTGTCATGCCCCAAAACCGAGAACGAAATAAACGCCGTACACTTGTGAGGAGCTCCCACAAATGTAGAAGGCTCAAGCCTACCTAAATCATATCTAGCAATTCACATAACTTAGATCCAAAGTCTCAAGTAAAAACTAAGTCTTCAATAACCAAGGTTTGGCTAGGCCAAAGTGTACAAAATTACATAACTTAATCAATATAGAAAATGGCTATATCCAATAACCAAAGGAACTTGGTATACAAAAGAATGGTCGGTCTATCATCCAACATCTATGTCAAAGTATGAGTGACTAATGACCTAACTCCAAAACGATCTAAAGACCAAAATACAATGACTAGCCTTCTAGCTCGTCACTCCCCTTGGTTTCTGTGTCTCAAGTTTCACTACCTGAAATAATAGACAAGGAAAAACTATGAGATATCTCAGTAAGTAAAATATGGACAATCCTCGTTTATAGTTAAGCATGCCATCAAGTGTAATAAAATTTTAAGAAAAACAATATGAATACGGGAAATGAAATAGACGTCTCCTCTATAAGTCATGACCAGTGTTTATAAACCTCCCACTGGTAGGCACAGGATTTGTTAGTGTATGATCCCACTAGCAGGATAACGAGTATAACAAGAATGAACCGGTTCCATAAGTAACATGTCGACATGTGCTAGCATTTATAAACCTCCCACTAGCGGGCACAAGTATTACATGATCACATTGGAGACTAAAACAGGTTAGAAAGTACATTTCAAGTAAATTTAGGAAAGCATGTATAATAAGGAGTAAGTAAGATACGTTAAAAGCTTTTATAAATAGGCTTGCTTAGCTAATTGAAATCCAACTTGATAAAATAGGATTTAATCATTGTAGTTAAGCCAAAACAGACTTTTAATCCTGCCACCATCTCAAAATCAATAAAAGTCATGGTTCAAACTTACATTTTAAAATCAAGAACTAATCATAAATTTATTTACCTCCCCTTGTCGCTATACCGTAAGCTAGAATTCAAGTCTCAAGGAGGCGAAGGTGTCTTAGAATCTATTTCATATCAAGAACAACGTGATCACAACATGCCTCATTCAACTAAATTGGTCTTAATTCTAGCACCAAGTTATAACCCAAAGGAACAATTTCTCCCTATCTCATCTTGCCATTTTTACCCACCAAAACCTTACTAGCATATGTATATTAATTCACATGCATAGCCATATTAAAAAAAAAAAAATCCAAATATGACAGTAAACATTCCAAAAATATTCAGCAAGGAGCATCAAAATTTTGGTAGATGGCAGGAAATTCTGGGGAAAACAGTGCAGAAAACAGCATGGGAAAGTGCAGGAAAAATACAGAATTTTCTTGTTTAAAAGAGTGTAGAAAACAGCAAGGGAGAGTGCAGGAAAATGCAGAATTTTTTGGGTTAAAACAGTGCAAAAAACAGCAGTGGAAGGTGCAAGAAAATGCAGAATTTTCTGGGTTAAAATAGTGCAGAAAGCAGCAAGGGAAAGTGTAGGAAAATGCAGAATTTTCTAGGTTAAAATAGTGCAAAAAACAACAGGGGAGAGTGCAGGAAAATGCAGAATTTTTTGGTTTGAAACAGTGCAGAATACAACAAGGGAAATGCAGCAAAAATGCAGAATTTTTTCTTGGTTAAACAGTGCAGAAAATAGCAAGGGAAATGCAGAAAAATGCAAGTAAAGTCTAAGCAGAATAGAGCAAACAACAGCAAGAATAAGTGCAGGAAAATGCAGATAAATTCTACACCATAACAGGTATAAATTTTGGACACAACAACAGAGAGTTCAAGACAAAACAACTGCAAAATCTAAGCCAAACAGCAGCAAAACTCTAAACAAACACAACGACCAAATGGAAAATTTCTTAAAACAAAGCAGCACAAATTGAAGTGTGAGAACTACAACAAAGTAAACATGACAGCACTTGATCTCATACTAACAGTTGCAGAAAACATCAACATTGTTGTAAGTTTAGAGGCAAGATAAATATAAACAAATTCCAAATTCACCTAACATAACGCTGTCACGATCTTTTAAGAAGATAAAGAACAAAATACCTATAGATCCTATGCTATTTCCCAAATCTAAAATAGTCAATATTCAACTAAGTCTACCAAAATTAGAGAAAGAAAAAGATTGGTTTCGTGCTCACATCATACCAGAAAATTGTGAGTGAGAGTGATGGTTCCTCCTAAAATGGAAACCCAAATGGTAGAGATAGCCGAAACTTGAGGGGGGGCAAGCGTTTGCTTGTAGAAAAGGGGAAACCCAGGGCTGCCGAAGGTGACACACGATTGCGGTGGGGTGGGAGAAACAATGAGCTGCTGTCTAGGGGATTTATGAGATGTGGGTGAAAGTATTTGAAGGAGCGGAATTGGCAATGCTAGTTGATGAAGGATGGCGAATAGTTGTGATGGACTGAGGATGGTGGGGATGGGTTAGGGTTCCTAAATGGGAGAATCAGGAGCTTATACTCTCAACCCCTACCCTTTTTTTTTTTTTAGCTCCACCCCTCTAGGTTTGAAATTTGCGACCATTAGGCTCTGTAAAAGATAGTTTCTCCCACATAAGTTTCTAACATAAAGTTTAATATTTAAGAAAATTTGGGATATTACAAATAGTATCACCTGCAATTCTTTCTCCATCATTATTTCTACAAATACCATAAAAACTTACACAAATCTATCAATAATTCTATTGCATGTCCACTATTCCATCACTATTAACTCTAATTCCAACAACATTTAAACAAAATTTCCATACTATTCATTAATTACAAAATCATTACACAATTTTATGAGCACATAAAAAATTACAAATGAATGGATAAAAAAATTTTAAATTTTAACATACATCATTTATAAACCCATATGTATAATGATAAAATATCACTTACACCTTTAATCGAACCTTCTGAAATTAACACTTAAAAATCTTACTCTCCCTACAAAATCATTAAACATGAAATTAGAAAGTGAAAGAATGCAAAATAATAATAATAATAATAATAATAATAATAATTAACAAAATAACTTTATTCCAAAGTAAAATGAGTATAAGATATATTAAATAATAACTCACTATAAATTATCCCTTACAAAATAAAATTTTTTTTATGTTAGTAACTTAATTACCACAAAATTTAAATTAAATCAACATAAAGTAAAGAACTCATGGTATATATATTTTGATTTTGGCCTTATACCTTACTTTCCAATATAATGTCAATTCCTACAAAAACAAACACACACAAAAGAAAGGTAATTAGTAGAGTGCTTAAGAAATTCCAAAAATAATAGCCAAGTCAATGCTTTACAAATTATTTATTAACAAAGTAGTTAATTTTGTGGGAGCATGAAGGAGTAGAAATGGAGAAGTGAGGAGAATGTTATTTTGAAACTTGGATAAAGGATGAGTAGGTTAATTTGATGGGAGGATAAAAGATGAGGAAGGAAGAAAAATGGAGGAGAAGGAATGAGAATGAAGAGTGCTCTATAATTTTCAGTATAAATAGAGTTACTTAGTATTGTATAATATATTATTAATAGATATTTTTAATTTCATTAATAGCTTATCACCAAAGTATATTAAAATTCTAATTATTTAAATTGTCACAAAACTTCTCTTTTATTTAAATTGTCCTACCAAAATAAAATCAAAACTTCCATCACATTCATCGATGTGTAATGCAATGTTGAATTAGCCACAATCACCAACATGTAATACAATGTTGAATTAATTAATTAGTTTTCATTTATTATGAAAAACCCTTACACTTTCGTCGATGTGGTACACATTGCTAAATAGCTCTTTCATCGATAAGTGCCACATTGCTAAAATTAATAAATTTCTTTCTGCCAAAAAAATGAAAAATCTGACTTAGAGTACAAATACAATACAAAATCAACTAGAAAATATTATACAAATAAACGAGACTAAAAACAAATTTCTAAATTAATTCAAGATATTAATTTACATAAAATTATCTATACATCTTTATATAAAATAAAGTTAAATGAATAAATTTCAAAAAAATTTTAATTTTCAATTTTTGAATTATTATTTTTTTAGTTATGTATAGATTAACTACATTGATGAATATAAAATAAATTACACACATTTTGTTCTTTTTAATATATATATATATATGTATATATTGGGGCTTCTACCAACGTGGTTCATATTGTTTAAAAACCCCTCACTGACAAGTGCTACATTGCTGAAATTAAGTACTGTGCAGGAATCAAGTGCGAAAGCCTCATGCTTTCACCAACATGGGTTGCATTGATAAAATCACTTTCACTAACGAGTACATACTGCTAAAATTAAATTCTTTGATCGACATGGATAACATTGCTAAAATAGCTCCTTCACCTACAAGTGCCACATTGTTGATATTAAAATTTATCAACAATGAGCATTACATTGTTGATATTCAATTTGCCACTAAGCATTCCTTCAAATTTACAAATAATACCTGCACAATCATTAATCATATAAGCCCAATGGTCAATTTATCACACAACTAACACTGTCTACTTATATAATTCAACATATACCTAGTCATACAAAGTTAAAATTAACAACCACATCACATGCAAGCAAATTGACAAAGTAACAATTCTTAAAAACTAAATCAAAGCAATTCAGTGACTAGAAAATAATAAAAATTATTTATTATATAAGAGTTTATATTACATTATATGAAACACATTATGATTATTAAAAAGAATTTAAATGATATATTATTATATATAAATTAACATGAAAGGGTATGATATGAGGAGAGAAACATCATAATATTTGTACCATTATATTGGCTATCAAAATATCCTTACCTATCCATTTAACAACAATCATATTCACCATGAAAAAGTTGTTGATAGATTAGTGAAATATATATTAATAAATCAAGGTATAAAAATTTAATCATTAACAAAAAAAAATACATGTGAATAAACAAACAAGAAATATCAAAATTTAACGGTAAAAGATCTAAATTAAGTTGAGAGAGTGACGAAAAGCAAATATTAGAAAGGAAAGAAAGGTTATTTATATACATCTTTGGAAGGAATTACTGACATATCTCATCATACCAACTTTTTTTATTAAAAAGTAGTTATAACTACTAGTTAACTATAAAAAACCATTAACTACTAGTTAATTGTTCAAAAGCATTTAGAGACATGTCGGTGTAGTTTAAAATTACCAACATGCCATACGTGAGGATTACCTAGGAGCATCAATGGCTGTTGGAGGAATTTAGTGTTATGTAATACACCAGTGATAGTTGGAATCACTAATGTATACCACCTTGCTAAATTCCTTAATTGCCAAAATAATTCAACAAAAATTAGTAAAATTTAGCAAGATGTGTTATGTTGCTGATAGTTTTTTTTTAGTAACATACTTTATGTTGCTAATTCTCAAGTCCTCAAAACACATGAAATTAGCATTGTTTAACCAATTACCAAGCTAATTCACGTTGGTAATGACAAAGTATCAACAGCATAGCACCCATGTTGCTAATACTCTGCTTGCTAATGCTCTGCTTGCTAATGCTCTGCTCTCTAGTAGTGCTTACATTATAATTCAAATTATATATTACTCAAATGAGTAATGATAGGGAGGATGAAAATTTGAGACCAATGACATGACATATATCACGTTATTAAATTAATTAGTATATACAATATCATAAGTTCTAAAAAATAAAAAGAATAAATAATTAAATAATATAGAGTCCACCTTTTAATATTTTAAATAACATACCTTATGCCACATCATTGGTCTCAAATTTTAGCTCCACATTTTCATTCCATTTATCATTATTCTACTCAAATTTAATTTAACTATTAAACTTTAGTTCATACTCTAATTAAATTTAAACTTTCATAATTTACTAATTATCACTTCAATTCAACTTTTAATTAAATTTTAAACAATGTTATTGTGCCGAGGTTCCAATCTCTGATTCCTTATTCCTTTTTGTCTATATATGAAAGGAGCAACTAGGTCTTAAGCCCTCAAGTTTATAGGATTATAACTTTTAAACTCTTAAATTTAAAAGACATTATTTAAGTCTTTAAAATTAAACAAACTTATTTTAATTTAGGACATTAAAGTTTTGATTTTTTAGAGTTTAATGGTTTTAATGTAAAGGTTTTAATGTAAATGTTTAATATTTCATGTGAATTTAAGGTATTAGAATTTAAATTTTTTAAGATTTAGTGTTTAGATCATTAGAGTTTAAATTTTTTTAAATTTAATATTTAGGATATTAAAGTTTAGATTTTTTAAGGTTTAATATTTGAAGGTATTATAATTTATGATTGTGATTATGATTGCAGTTAAAACTCGATTAGGACCAAAAATTTTAAAAACAGAGCTAATAAGATTTCAAAAATAAAAAATTTAAAGTGAGAGAGAAAAAGAAAAAAGTTATAGGAATCGTCAGTCCCATCAACCAAGGACCTTTGATTCTCTAAATATAAAATAAATACCAAATAGGTTTTTTAAAATCTGAACTTAATTATATTTTACTATATTATAATAATTAATGGAGGTGTGAGGAAATATGAATGATTAAGAAAAGATGATAGAGACATGAGAATAACATGAGAAAAAACAATAACAGATATAATATTAATAGATGAGTAGGAATCTATTTACATATAAATTTTATGTGTTACATTTATATAAAATTTTAACTATTTATCTTTCTACTTTCAATAATTAAGATTTATCATGATTTTTTTTTAAAAAAATGATAATTATCTTTAATAAATATGATAAAGAGAAAAAGAGGGGAATATATGGTAAAAAGATAAATATAATGATAAAAATGTGATGGGAGAGCCAAGAGATGAACTTCTAAGAAAAATGAAAGAGAGATAAAGTAAATACAAGTGAAAAAGTATTAAACAATAATGCTAATAAATTATGCTTTTCATGTTTTGATTCAAAACATTTGTAAGTATATACAACTAAATAAATGAAACTTGGGGTAAAAAAAATATAATACTGGTCACATATGCAAAAATTGATTAGAATAAAATAACATCAAAGGAAGAATAAGGGGAGAAAGATTAATTAATAATATACAAATTATTAATGAAAAATAATAAGTACATCCTCTAGTTTAATAACCTATTAACATCCACTAGTTGAGCCATTAAATATTTTAGTTGAAATATTTCTCACCTTGAATTTAAATTTAAAAATAATAATTTTTTAATGAATGTGCTGTGAAATATATTGAACTAACAGGTATACCAATCATTATCTATTATTAATATATTTGGAGTTAACGTGTAAAGTACAAATAAATATAATGATAACATGTGAAGGGAGTAGGTTAAATAATGAGTCTCTAAAACAATTAATGAAAGGTGGAATCGTAAAGTAATAAGTGAAAAGCATAAGGAAATAATATTAAAAAATTTCTTTTTATGTTTTGATTTAGAAGATTATAATTACGATCTTCATGCATGAAGAGTTAAGAGGAAAGGAAGGGTAGTAGATGATAATAAAAAGTACAATGATATGTGCACCTATTGAACCAACGCTCAAGAGGACACACTGTATTAAAAATTTCCTAAACTAATGGTTCAGAATAAAATAGAGAAATACTTGTTCCAGTAGCCATTCAACTAGCCATGGCCTCAAAGAGGGAGCTAGCATAGGGAAAGGGGGCCGCAACTTTTGAAAAATGTTTCATATGGTACGAAAATATTGTTTTTTACAAAATTTTTATTTTTGAAATTTGAGTTATAGGAAGCATTCAAATATAAAGAAAATGTTTATGACTTAGTTAAAGGGATCATTTGTGAATAATTCTTACAAAAACACAATAATTTTATCTATGTAAGCACAAATATAAAAACTGTAATTTAAATTTAGTTATATTAATTATAATTTATATAAGTTTTTACATTTGTTATATATAATTTTTATTTGTATAATTATTATTCTATTAAACTAACAATTGAATTTATTTATTCATTTAAATTATATGTTGTACATTTAAAATTAATTTGATATATGTAACCTTATAAAAAAAACTATATTTTTATACTATTTATTTAATAGTACTAAATTATATGCTATTCAAAAATAGTAGAATTTATTTAATTAATTTAAATTTTAGCAAGAATGATATAAGTGATATGTGCATAAAATTAGTAATTGACTTAAAAATTAGTATAAATTGTATAATATAAATTGATAAATTACTCATAAAAAATTTAAAATTTTGCCCCCTAACACAAATTCCTGGCCTTGTCCCTGCATGGTCTACTCCCATTTCCAAATAGCTAGCAACAAGAAGTCTTGCCCTTGTCTATATCATCATCTCCTCCCCTGTTATTTCATTTTTAGCTTACGTAGTCGCTTGTGTTTAAGGGATGGAGAAGTAGATCCGTCAAAGTGCTTTTTGGAGATTTGCACTTCCTAATTGAAACGAAATAAAGTGTCTGGAATGTGGAGGCGATAATGGATGGGCAATCTAGTCAAGGAAGAAATTGCCATGATGGAGGCAACTACGAAGGTTGTAATGGACAAGCAGTACTTCAAGGTGTTGATTCCATGTTTCGCTCGAAGGGTCTTCAGTTCAAGCTACCAAATTGCTTCCAAAAATGTACTAAGTTATGGGTGATTGTGCTGGAGACACCTCTTCAAGTAGTTTTCATTCCAAATTTAAAGGAATTTGGCTTCTACTCTACTTCCAAAATGATCTTCATTGTGGCAAGTCAATGTTCTGGGAGATGCCTTTTCGAGTAGTTTTGCATTCCCAATTGTGAAGGGATTTAGCTCTGATTTTATTTACAGATTATGCTTACTATCCCCCAAATTTGGGTTACAGAGTATAACTTAGACAAGTGAGGATAACTTCTAAATGGCTGCTAAACAGCATTAAACCATTTATTTGCAACTAAACCAAAAAGGTGTACCCATGTGTGCTAATTTCGAGTGTACCTAGATCATTTCCTTGATAAAAAGGGTGCTACGCCTAGACAGGTAGGGAAATATATATATAACTCAAATAGAACTAGAATATTTGTAATGAATTGTAGTAAGAAAGAGCTAAATGAAGAAATATGAGAAGTAATATCAACTTAATATACTAGTGTGTGAAAGTACAAAAAGAAAGAAAACATAGGAAGGATAGGGGGATAATAATTAAAGATGAAAATAGATGAGAAATATGAAAAGATGTACCTACACAATATAGAAGAGTGAAAGTGAAATAAAAGAAAAAAAAATTAATGAAATGATATGGGAAAATCACTTCATAGATGATAAAAGATGACTATGTTAAAAACTTATAGGACTTATATGTGCTTTAAGGCATATCTTACTTACTGGCATATAATCAAACATTAGTTTTACTAAATTAACAAGTAATGAATTAATTAGGTGTTAAACTCCTAATTACGTGAAAATTAATAAAAATTGGGATCATCATATCAATGAACAAAAAACATATTTTTAATCATATATAGACCTCTCAATTTATTAAGTACATATGAGATTAATAACATTAATTTAGAATAACTATTTAAAATTAATATTATTCTAATTAATAATTATCATAAAGAGTCAATAAAAACAAACTGCACATAGCGAGGATATGGGGCTTAGTTTATTTAAGATTTTAAATTGTCTGTTTAGTATTTATTTAATATTTATCAAAAATTTTAAAAGATCTACTAGGTAATTATTCAATATTTATTCAACATTTTAAAAAGCCCATTAAGTAATTCTTAGTATTTATTGAAGATTTATTAAAAATTTATTGAGAATTTTAAAAAATTTATTAGATATTTATTTAAGATTTAAAAATTTTGACAATATAGTAAGAAAAATAGTAAAATAGCAATGCAATTCCTAGAAATCATATGTATATATATAACATAATATATAATTATTAAATTTTAAAACGAAATTTAATTAGAATTTAAATTAAAATGCAAAAGTTGAATTAAAGGATTGTAGTATATCACTCTTTTCGTTCATTTTGAATATAGTTATTTTTTTTAGGTATGAATTTTAAATAAAAATTTAATGATTTATATGAATAACAGTTAAAAAGTTTTTTCTTATATAAAATTTTTATTGAGTACTTTTATTTGATAAAAAAAA
>BPVZ01000026.1:953681-964402 GCA_020521535.1 Rubroshorea leprosula | reverse complement strand
AAATAAATAAATAAATAGATAAACACTACTTAAACAATCCAGAAACTTCCGAAACCTAACGCCTTCCTTCTACTTCTCACCTCTATTGGATTCCATCGCTTCTCGACTCTAATTTTCTCCATCAACAGTAAGTTTCTATAATGTATTATTTTAAAATTTCAACGTTTCTTCTATAGCTATTGAATTCACATTATGGAAGTCATCTGTACCGTCTTTCTCCCTCTGATTTTTCTCGGATCTATTCAGAAAAATTCTGGTGTTTTTTGTCCGAGTTCAGGCCTTGATTTCATCCTTGGATTTGCAACTTTGGACTGGTAATCTCTTACGAGTCGCAGATTTGAACCCCCAAAATTGTACTGTTTATACGTGATTTTCATGCTGTTTTCCTGCGCAATTTTTGCTGATTAAAGCTGGTAGTATGCTGTTCGAGATTCTACTCTAAAATCTGTTTGAGGGCTCCAACTATTGTAGCCATTTTGCCCTAGTTTGCTGGTATGAGGCCAGATTTTTCTCTACTGTTTTGGTCACTTTTTGGATCCCCTCTGAGTCCGTTTCTGCACCCTAAATTCTGTTACAAATTAAATTGATACCAGCTGTTATTTTAGGCCCAAACCCTGACCTTGTGCGTAGTATTCTGCAGAGTTTGTGTTCTAAGTTGCTCGATTTTGCTGCTGGTTTGGTGCACATTTTGCTGTTGTTTGCTGTTTTCATCCCAGAAAAGTATGCGATTTTGTTGGTTAAAATCTAGACTTTATCTGCTAAAGAATCTGCCCTTCTGCATCTGGCTTTGAATGCAGTTTTTGCACTTAAATTTGTACCCTTTTTACTTGAAAATTTCTATTGTTTTGGCTGCCTTTTTTCTGCTGCATTTCTGTTTAAATGCTGTCCATTTCTGCCAACTTTTGGCTTGTATTCTGCACTATTTTTACTGCTGTTTTTACCCAGAAAATCCCTGCTGTTCAGGGTGTCTTTCTAAACATTTTGGGACTGTTTCAAATAGCGGAAGCCCTCACGTTGCTGCCCAATATTTCTGCTGGTGTCTAGGATAGTTTAGATCTCGGTTTCTCACTATTTCTACACCTTGTTTTACCCAGGAAATTTGTTTGGAATACCAGCTGTTTGGAGTGACATTTGGAGCTGTTTTAAGCATGTTTCTTCCATATTTATGTACTGCAAAAATTCTGGTTTCATGCCTCTATTTCCCTCACAATTAGGTGAGTTTTCAAGTTTTAGTTTAGTAGAAAACTTGGGTAACTAATCAATGAGTAAGTTGAGTATTGTGGAATTGAGGTTGTTCAATATTTTTCTTGAGGTAAAGTAAGAAGTATGAGCATGATTACGAATGTGATTATGAATGAGTTAGCGAAGAAATTCTTGAAGTACGTTTTAAAGAATTAAAGAGAGTTGGAATTTTTCTTGAAGAACTAGAATGACTAACCACTTAAGAGGTGCTGGATATCTATGAGGGGTTGCTGAATTTATTTAAGTTGGGATGATGGATGGAAAGTATAAGTTAAAGGAAGGAGATACAGAGGAAAAGGAAGGAAATCTTATTAGCAAGAAAACATGAAGTTGGATTTAGTATCTTAATTTAAACATGAAGTTGGTTCTTGAGCTTCCACATCCTTAAGTAGTACACTTGCTGGCTTGGATTCGAGGTAAGGAAATAAGACTCATGGATGCCTGTTCTCGCAAGGAAAATATTTTTTATGCCGAATCACCTTTTACTCTCCTTAAAGCTCTTTAACAAGTTTTGCCATAAAATTTATATTTTTATCCCTACGTTATTTATGCTCTGGTTAAATTATTATTTTAGTTTCTTAACCCTTCTTTTGAGAAATAAAAGCGTTTATTTGTAATCTTAGATTTTTGCTCTAGCTTTACTAGTTTTAATAAATCCATGGTAATGCTGCTTGATGGTTTAAACTTTTTATGCTTTATACTTGATTTTGGAGCATGATTTTCTTGTTTAAAAATAAGCTGAAACTATGTTTTGTCTGCCCATTATGATCATACATCTTGTTATATGCCTGGTTGCCAATGGGAACATTGGCCGTGTCAACATGTTATCTTGCTTGTTATACACCAAAGTTAGCCAGTGTCCTAATATTCTTGTTTTATGCTTGATCTATTGTGGCAGACCTCTTGTTCTTGTTCTTGGAAAACATTTTGTGGTACATGATATTTTATATACTTGAAGAAACTGATTTATGTACTGGTTTTTGAGCTTAAGCACTTTAAGCACTATGATTCAGTTTCATGATTTTATTAAATAACATAACCAGCATGCATAATCCTTTGATGAGCTTATTTTTCTTACTGAGCTGTGCTCACACCTGCAAACAACATTCTTAGGTACTACCCAGAGGCAGGAAGACAAGGCACAGGGGAGAGACGTAACTAGATGGTAATCATTAGTAGTTTAATAATTAAGCTTGAGATTATCATGACTCAAGTTTGGAGATTTGTGTGATTTTATCTTTGAGACTAGGAGTTTCTGTTATTTTTAGTTTTGAGAATTACAAGACAATGTTAATATTGATGAATTATGATATGGAGTTAATATTCAGAGCTATGTGGGTATTAGGAGTTTATTGAATCTCTAGAAATGAACAATTTTAAAGTTATTAAAGCATTTGATCAATTGTAAGTGGATTCTAAGCCTTGTACATTTGTGGAGATACTCTGCAGGTAGACAGCGTCTGCATGCTCTTGGTTTTGGGATGTGATAGAGACTCACAGTAGCAGAGGCAAGGAATTGAGAGGGAAACGCCATGTGCATAGCAGTGTTTATGTGGGAAGCTCACCCAATTTACCCCTTCGTTTTACTTCTCAACAGGGATGAATATCACAGCAGGTATTCCCTGATTCCAATATCTTGTTTTCCACTCAAACATTTTGATTTCTTGATTGAGTAAAGTTTTTTGTGGGTTTCCATTTTTTTTTTTTTTCTATTTTGAAATTTTGGGTGTTTCAAGGCCTACGGAGCCACTTGGATGGTGGGAGGGTGGTGTGATTCTGGGTGGAAGAGATGGTCTTGCAGGTGGAACATGGTTGGCTTCTGCAAAGGATGGAAGGTTGGCTTTCGTCACTAATGTTCGGGAGACTCAGTTGATTCCTGAAGCTCTGAGTAGAGGACATCTCCCTGTTCGTTTCTTGAAGGTAATTTTAATATGTTACCTGTTTGTTTTAGTGCAGGCATTTGGACTGATGTTATCTCTATCAGCCCAACTCTAAATTGGGAAAAGAGACCCTTATCTTTCACAAGAAGATGCATTAGCTGTTTCGTTCTGTAATTTTGTGTAAGGAGGAGTGATCATGTTTCTAAATAAATCCCACAGCTGGATTCCCACTCTGTATTGTGAAACTTCATTAGGG
This sequence comes from Rubroshorea leprosula, assembly GCA_020521535.1. NCBI lineage: Eukaryota > Viridiplantae > Streptophyta > Magnoliopsida > Malvales > Dipterocarpaceae > Rubroshorea > Rubroshorea leprosula. Next base: position 961,024 of record BPVZ01000026.1, on the reverse strand, counting down.
AATGAAATTGTTACTTTAGTTTGAAATGGCCAAAAGAGATTGTTTCCTTCAATATCAAAGGAAGATTGAATAGGTTTACTTTCCAACGGTTGTCCAATTTGGCATAGAAAAGTGACTTAGATGTGAATCTGATGCAGGACCATGAAGTTTTTATTTTTTCAGTTACTTGTTTTAGTTTGAGTTTTATTTGGAGTCTAAGTTTTGATTTTAGGAAAGTCATGTGGATAGCTTGTGATTTCTGATTAGGATTAGAATTAGTAGGTTATAAGAAGTTCAAATTAGTATTGAATTAGGATTCTTGGCTACTGTTAGTAAATATAGTTATCTTTAGATCTCTAAATCAGTTTTGTTATGATGTTTTAGTTTGAGAATAAACTTAAAGTTGAAAACCTAAGTTTTCTTGGTTCCATCTTTAATTTTATGGAGTTCTTAGTTTCTGTTTGTTCTACCCCTAGCTTCCCTGCATCAGAATCATTTGGTATTGGAAATTCTTTCTTATGATATTAAGACTCGTTGAATGGCTATCATTTGCATTAATGTGATTTCAATGTGTTATGTATAGTTACCAACAATTCTGGTCAAGTTTGTTTATGATATAACACTTCAAGACTTTTTCTTAATTTTGTTTTCTGTGAATTGTTATTTATGAATCCATATGAAATACAGTTTTACCATAACCTTTAGTTCTGTACTTTGTTTTCTCTACAAATTCCTCCAAACAGTGCACCAAAAAATACGAAGTTCCCAATCTAAAGTGTTTTCTTGGCTAGGCTACAAGCATTACATTTATCAGTTGTGGCAAAAACTGCCAGAGGCAGAGTCTGTATCTATTACTATTTGTTCTTGTTAGTTGACAGTGGTGTCTGTGCATTTTTTCACTTTTTGTTGGACATGTTACTCTTACTAGTGATGATTACTTTTGAAGAATCCTCAGTATGTTATCTTGAGTTTTTCAGAGCAAGAAGAATCCCATGGTGTTTGCTGAAGAGGTTGTGGCAGAGGCCAATCTGTATAATGGGTTCAACCTGGTGCTTGCTGATCTTTGCTCCAAAAGCCTTGTTTATGTAACAAATAGACCAAAACAAAATGGCAGCTTTATTTCAGAGGTTTCACCTGGGATCCATGTTTTAACAAATGCAAGCCTAGACTCACCTTGGCCTAAGGTAAGAAAGGTTTTTAACTTTTTCTTGAATGACCTTAAGATGTCTGAAATCTAGATTGAAATCCTCCTTTCATTAACTAGGATAGATTAGTTTATCTTCCTCGCATTGACACATTATCTTTCTCGGAATTTGGTCAGAAAATAATAGCTGTTGACACAATTATTTCTTCTTCAAGTTTCATAATGCATTACTCAGATCCTCGCTCCTCTAATTTCAGGCTCAGCGATTAGACCACAATTTCAGGGAGGTATTGGCTGAATATGGTGGAGAGGAACTTCCCATCAAAGAGATGGTATCAAAACTAATGTTGGATACCACTAAAGAAAAAGAAATCCTGCTCCCAGGAATTTATTCGCCAGAGATAGAATACCAGCTGAGTTCTATATATATTGATTGTGCTCGTCCAAAGGTAACCCTCCTACATCCCTTTCTAAAGTATTAAAGTCCCCAACCAAAGTAAAGTTCTTGAGCAACTGTTTCTGGTTTTCAGGGGCGTTATGGCACCAGAAACCAGTCAGCATTATCTGTAAAATCCAATGGAGATGTCTGCCTATATGAAAGATATCTGGAAAAGGATGATATCTGGAAAGAGCAAACAGTAATTTACCAAATAGAAATGACAATTTAGTGATTTGCAGATAAGAGTTCACAGTTTAGTTCTTATTTGTGTGCAAGATCACAGAACAGGCGTACACACAGGCTGTACCATATAATGTCCAACACAGATATTGAATCAGCCATGGCTGATTGTTTAAGCAGCTATCAAGCTAAATAAGTTTCCTTTTCTCTGAGACTGTTATTATGATGTTGACTGACTTACTGAGATTTTCCTGAACCCGTTTCAGGTGAGATATGTTGGTTGAAAATATGCATTTCTCCTCATATTTGTGGACAATATTGTCTTCACATTATTGGAGTAGTTGACATTAGGTTAAGATTTTTGTACAAAATGTAAAGATTGGTTTTCACTTTTGATGTCTCTTAGCTCTAACATATATTAGTATTACAGCCCTCTTTAGGGCTGCGAATTCAAACACTTCAGTGAAAATACCCGAGTTTTATGAAATTTCAGGGTGTGAAAATACCTTGGTTTTATGTGATATTTCGACAAAAACTTACCTTTAGCCCTTCACCTTACTAAGTTTGAAGCATTTAGCCTTTCACTTTATACTATAACACTTTTAACTTTTCATTTTATTAGATTTATAAGTTTCAACTTTTTACTTATTAAAATAAAAAACATAACCCTTATTTTATATTGGTTATTAACTCTATTAGTTGAAAATAAGTTTTTGTCAACTAATAATTAATTAATAATCAATTAATAGAATGAACAAAATATTATAAAGTTAATTCTGTTAATTTTATTAGTTAAAAGAAAGTTTTTGTTAATAACAGTCAATTAACAGTCAATTAATAAAATTAACAATCAATTAATAGAACTAACAAAATGTTATCAAATGAAGGTTATTTTCTTCGATTTTAATAGGTGAGGAGTTAAAAGTGTTATAGTATAAGATAATAAACTAAAAACCTACAAATTTAATAAGGTAAGGAGTTAAAAGTGTCATAATATAAGATGAGGGGTTAAAACCTTCAAATTTGATAAGGTGAGAAGCTAAAAATAAGTTTTTGCCTGCTATTTCCGAGTGATCTTCAAATAACAATATCCTGTAATGCTTCCTTGCTAGCACTAGTTTTTAACATAGTTGTTTGTCCTTGTTCAAAAAAAAAAAAAACATAGTTGTCCGTACGTACCAGTGTTGTAAGTTGATGGAAATGGTATAAATTTGAATTTTGTTTTGGTTAAATATCGGATTTTTTGATCAAATTTTTGTGTTTCGGTCGAAATTTGATGTACCAACCGATACATTGAAATTGAATCAGCGCAATTCAAATCTAAAAAAGAAAGGCAAAAAGGCAAATGAACCCCGATACTGAATGAATTGTGGCAAATCAACCCCTATACTCAGTGAATGGTGGCAAATCAGCCCCTATACTTAGTGAATGATGACAAATCAACCCCTCAACTAAAAAGAGACACAAATCAACCCCTCAACTCATTGCATAGTTGCAAATTAACCCTTTTTTTGCACAGTTTACATAAGTTCTTTCTCTTGGTTTCTTTTCCTAAAATAGATCTAAGGAGAACAAATTATTATACTTAAAAAAAATTAATGTAAATTTATAATTGTTATCTACTTTAATTATTTATTCCTTCTGTTTAATTTTAAGTGTAATTTTTTTATCTAATAAAAGAAAATTGTAATAATTAATTGATAAGATTTAATATTTATTTTTAATTAATAATTATTTTAATAAATCTTCTTATTTAATATATGTTGTAATTATCTTTTTAAAATAAAGATAAAGTACAAAAAATATATTATATGGTATTTTAAAATAAATAAGTAAATTTAAATACCTTAAATTAAAAATTAAATATATTAAAATTTAATTAATATTTTATCTGTTATAAAATATCTATCTTTCTTATAAACATATATATTTATAGTGATAAATCTGAAACGGTACACGAAAAATTTCAGTATCCAGTATGTAACATTTTAGTAGTAAAACTGGTATGTACACCAATACGGTATTGACAATTCTGGTTTCTAATGTTGAAAACTATGATTTGTAGCCTTGTAGGCCATTAAAATGTTAGGGTGTGTTTGGCATTAGAAAATAAGGTTGTTTTACATCTCCATTTTCTAAGTAGAAATTTTGTTGGGTATATGAAAATGAAAATCACTTTCTAGAAAAAAAGGAAAAGGAAAACATAGGAACATAGAAAACACTTAACAAGTTTATTTCCAAAATTGGAAAACGCGATGGTCCTTAGAGGAAAGGAAAGGAAAGAGAAAAGACAAATATGTGAATTAAAATTGTTTATTGTTAAAATTGACCACCTATTATAAAACCCCAATATCGGATGGAATCCACATATACAACTCATTGGCTTTCTCTCTGATGGACTTCTCTCTCCGGCAGCTTCCTCCAGCATCTTGCTTTTGGTTACCATAGAATTCTTGTTACGGTGATTTGAGATCTCTTCTTTTTGGGAAAAAGAAATTATCGACTAATTCTATTTTGGGATCTCCTCCCTCTCTAATTCGGGAACTCATTATCGGGAACTCATTACTGGCAACTGACTCTCTAATGGTTGTTTTATGGTTAAATGCTCAATTTGGTCCCTCAACTTTAGTGAATTGCACTTTTTTGATCCCTCAACAATTTTTTGCATTTTTTTGATCCCTTAACTCTAAAAAATGCACAACGTTAATCCTTCTGTCAATTTGACCGTTAACTTCGCTCATGTGACATTTTTTATATTTTTTTTTAATGACGTGAAAAGCAAAATTTAAAAAAGTGTTGATATAGACAAAACGTTTTGCCATGTCATGTTCCTGTGACTCAATAGGTGCCAAATCCACTCAAATGGGCCCACATTGCTTGCCAAAGCACCAATAATGGGGTAAAATGCTTGTAAACCCTAAATTGCTCTTTCATCTCCATTCCATCAAATTAACTTAATAAACAATATCAATCAAACCTTAATTAAATTTCAACATAAATGCAATCAAATTGTAAATCAACTCCCAAATTTATCAAGAACTGGAAATGGAAATCGAAAGAAGAATGAGAAAACATGATGAACTTGACAAACCTAATTTTAAAAAAGAATGGAAATCAACATAACCTAGTTCTAAATCCAGCAGTTGGGTTTCGAAGAAACTCAATAAAGTTGGGTTTTGTCGAACTAGTAGAGCTGGGTTTCGTCGAACCCAGTCAATCTGTTACTGCCTTTTCTACTGGTGAAATCATGATTAATTCTCAAAATCCCATGGATAACATTGTAGCATAACATAATCTTAATGCAACAACCATTCCCAGAAGTCTTTCCATTTTTTTTTTTTGAATAGCAAGTAAAAAACAAGAGATAGCCCTCAATCAGAAACCAAAAAAACCAAAGAAATATCTAAAAACCAATCTAGGTTCCATCGAACCCAGCTGTTGGGGTTGACTGAACCCAGTTGATCTAGGTTATTCGAACCTAGCATCGTGGAAACCCAGATCAGTTGGGTTTTGACAAACCCAACAGCTAGGTTCATCGAAACCCAGCCAATTTGGGTTCCACGATCCCAACAGCTGGGTTCAAGGGAACCCAAGCGATATGGGTTCCACCGAACCCAGCAAATTTGGGTTCAGTGGAACCACCGAGCCAGAGGTAGAAGGGGAAGAAAGAAGGATCGCGAGGATGAGGGCTAATAATGTCATTTTGTATGTTTTTATTTCCTTTTATTAAAATATAAATATTTAACTGATGTGGCTTTTTTTTTTATCCATATAAGATAATTCTAAGATATATTATTGCCACATCATCAAAAAAATTAAAAGAAAATGTCACATGAAATTATTTAATTGCCACGTCATATTTAACTGATGGAGGGACCAAATTATGCAATCTTTAGAGTTAAAGGATCAAAAAAGTGAAAAAAATAATTGAGGGACCAAAAAAGTGCAACTCATAAAGTTAAGGGACCAAATTTTAGCATTTAACCTTGTTTTATTTCCTCGTTTCCATTTCCTGTGTTATTCTTTTTCCAATGGAATGATGTGGTTTTTGATGAAATGACATCCAGACAAGGCAAAAGGCGAGGACAATGCGACTACAAGATTTCAAGATATAAACGAGGCTTATCAAGGTCAATCTCATACCTTTATTATTTATTTTTTCATATTTTCTTGATTTTGATTTCATGCTGTATTATTGGTTAAAGTTAAGATATGCTCTTAAGATGTTTAATTCAACATTTAGATGTTGTCTCTCTTTATGGGTGTACACTGTCTAACAAGCTTCGGTAAAGTACCTTAAACTTTGGATGTGCATATCCTATTACACTGGCTCAAAGAACTAAAACAACTGTGTAAGACTATTGTTGCCCTTAACCACGGCATGGCTTTTAGAATTTTTTTTAAACCATACCATTGCTTTAAATTCTTAGGTGAGTTTGTGCTTATGGTTTTGCACGGGGTAATGAACCTTGGAGTTTGATATGCTTATTCCATTGTAAAGGTGGAAAGAGCACAATTTCCTCCTCCTTTCCTTTAACTTTTATCTTAATTACTTCTTTAAATCTGTCATAAGAGGTTTTAAATTTAACTTTTTATGAATATGATAAACTTAAAATTAAGATGGTTATTGCTTTTTTGGAACAATTTGAAGCTTTGAACTATGGTTGGTTATCCTAATTAACCTCTCATGATTATCTGAATGATAGACTTAAGCATTTAGGTAAGACTCAATAGGTAAAATTTGCAATTAGATCCAGTTTCCATCTTCTATGTTGAGCATGGCACATAGTTATGCTTTTGCATCCGGATTGTCAGCTAATTTATTTCCAATTAACATAGCAAAATGATTCATGTAGGATTGTTGATAGTTTCGATGTAGACATCATGATTAATGTGGCCTTCATGTCTTTTTAGATGCCGTGTGATGAGGATGGAGAAATAGATAGGTTGGTTGGTCACACATCTAAAAGATGTCTCATCAGGTAAAACTAAATGGATTCTCCTTCTAAGGCTGAAACTTTTTTTATCTCAGTGTTGATCATTTTCCTAGTTTTATAGGGAGTCCTACTGAAGTTCTGATTTTGTCACATGCAATCTTTAGTACAAACTTAATACTTATACTTTGCTTTCTGCGCGTTGGTTTATGATGTGTTGTTCTTTGAAACTTTGTATACATGTATGCTTGGTAAGAATTCAAATTTTTAGTCCGTCTTGAGAACAATTTTGAAATGTTTGTAGAGACAATGGTCCTGTGCTAGCACCTGTTCACATACATGAGAAAGTATAGAAGAAACACCAACAAGAACTTGATCAAATTGATACTTATTAATTTTAAAATCTTGATTTAGGGTAAAAATTAGAGTTCTAAACCTTTATAATACTAAGTACTTAATCTTCTAAAAAAAAAAAAAACGAAGAAACATGCAAAGAATCACAAAGTTGAGGGAGCTTACTTACGGTTTTCTCCAAGGAAAAAAATTTTTTTTTTGGTCTACGGACAAAGATGGCTGAATTCCAGAGATGGGGGGAGTGGAACAATAATACATGGGGCTAGTTTGGTATAATGGTTTGAAGGTAATCGGTTAGTAGTTTTGTTCAAAC
>BPVZ01000026.1:929421-948909 GCA_020521535.1 Rubroshorea leprosula | reverse complement strand
GGGGGGGGGGGGTGACAAGCTTCTTTATTGACTATTTGAGTCTTAAATATCTGTTATGGTACTAATTAATTTATTTTTAAGAAAAAAGGATTTTTTTAATTTGTGCCCTAATGACACAAGTTAAAGGCAATTTTTTTTTATCATAAATACATATGGAAAAATATAAAAATTGATATTAATTTTAGTATTGGTGTCAAGAGGATGAATTTAGTTGAACAAATAATAAATTAAAGATCAATTTTTATTTTTTCAATAAAAATTTTGATAAAAATATATTTATTACACATTTAACATGTATCTTGAGGCACATATTAAAAAAACCTTAAGAAAAATTTTAATTTTAATTTTTTTTCATTGGTATCTTCTTATAATCTCAAAAAATTAAGAAATTAATATATTATCTTCTTATAATATATCTTTAATAATTTTTTATCAAATGAAAATAAAAAATATTGCCTCACTATGATAATACTTAAAAAATGGAAAACTAATTCAAACAATTTTAAATTCTTGCTCTTTCCAACCCAAAATGTCTTTTTTTTTTTTTTTTTTTTTTACTTATTTGTTTATTAGGAGTTATTGTTTCCCATCCCAAAGAACTGAACTATTTGAAAGAGAGAATATAAAATTGAATATTTAGAAATTGAAATCATCGACATAAAGACGCAGAAATTTTTATTAATAAAGATTTTGTTAATCAAATAATTTTCTAAAATAAATCATAAAAATTAAAAAATAATATCCTAAAACAATTCAAAAACTAAAAGGGAGAAGACTCTTTGAGTGTGTATTTAATTTTTTTTTTTTTGGCATTTATGGTCAAAATGTCCCTAGGTCAAGTTTTGGGTACTTCAATACTATTCCCTTCTTGGACAATTTTAAGGGTGGACTCTCTATATTGATATGAAGTATTTAAGAAAATTAATTTTCTTGAGTACTAACCCTAAGATTTGAACTCTAAACCTACCCTAAAAAATAACACTTCTTTATCAGTGGATCTAACCCCTAGGGTTTGAATTTGTGTTTAATTAAGAGCCTCAATTCTTAAGTTATTCAATAGATAGGAAATTCATTTATTTAAATTAAAATATTCTCAACCTTTGCCAAACATTTAATTAAGTTCTCATGTTTTTACGTATTTAAAATGATGGTTATAATAAAAATAATATAAATTGAATTAGTTTTGAGTTGTTAAGTGTTAAAGATTATAAAGAATTAAATGATAATATCTTAAACTTTCACATGGTATATTTTTTAAGACAAAAAAATGAGTACTAATTTTGAAAGTTTTTCAAAAGTTGAGGGGGGTGGCCGCACCTTTGCACCCCCTTCTCGCCTTAGCATGACATAGCAGATTTTTCTTAATTAACTAACTAGCTTTCTTAAATCTAGTTAATCCTTCAACCCCTTGCTTGTTAAGCTAATCATATGTAACTTAAAACAAAGTAATTAACATTAAATTTTATAGAAACTTTTAGTTTAAAAAGGAAAAGCTCTTACCTTTCTTCTCTTTCTCCACTTCCACAAGTGACACTAATTACTTTATGATCTCATAATCTAACATATAGTTTATATTGTTATTAGTTTAGTTCATGTAGTCCTTTCTCAAATTCATGCTTAAACAACTACATCAATTGAAAGTTGGCCAAGCTTTTGAAGCATTAAGTTTAATAATAAAAACTTATCATGCCAATAACAAATAAATCTTGAATTAAACTAAAAGTAATCTTATAATCCAAAAATTAAACTATATCTAATCCTAGTTCAAATAATTTAACCACTCATGATTAAGTTGAAAACAACCATAAGAATTAAAGAAGAATTTTGACAAAGAGAGATAATAAAATTGACAAGTTCAAATGGATAAACATAATTAACTGTGCTCCTTTCTTCTTTTGTTTGGATTTCTTCCTTATTGAGTAGCTTTCCCTTGATTTGCTGTTGTGTAATTCTCCCTTGAATTGTTTAGGGTTTTTGAAATAAGGTTGCAATCTAAACTCGAAGAGGAGGAGAGAATTGATCAACAAAAGTGGGTTTTCTTTTTTAACTTATTCTTTTTTTTGGGGGTTTTTTATGAATTGTTGTCTTAAACATTGCCAGTCCATAATTATTATCTGAGGCCCTTGATTTGAAAATGATTAAAAAACCATAACATGATTCTATTTTGCCAACTCCTTCCAACAAATTGCCACAACTTAAACTAGAACTGTGACTTTAATACGACTTAACTAGGTTAAGTTTTTGAAATATGAATTTTAACTCTATCTCCTAGCTTTCCAATTCTGCAAGAATCATTACAATGGATATTTATAGAGAAAATTATGGTCAAAATACCATTGCTGGTTTAAGCTACCATTAGTTGAAGAATTGATTCCCATTAAGTTTTTTCTTCAATTTCACTTACAAAACAATAAAATCAATATAAATTTCAATGAGACTAAATTATAAGGAACACATAGAAATTAATTTCAAGGATAAATATGGTAAAAAAATTTCTATCATCAAAAGCTCATTTTAACACCAGAATTGACAAATCTTATCCTAAATCCAAAATTACGAAGCTCAACCAATTCGTCTTGCCACTTATTCACGAGTTGCATCAAAGTTTGTCATGTCAACATATGACTTTGGCAAAAATATAAAAAAAAAAACTTCAACACACCTTAGCAACAACATCAGTGGTAGACATTGTTAAGGCTTGAGTTTATTAATCAAAACTCACTTTTTGACAAGGCTTGGCATTCAATGGGAAAATTCAATCATCCCATCGGTAACTTCAATTTAATTACAATGACTCATCTTGCTACTTCCTACGTTCTAGTTGTGTCATAATGGTCCTTAACACTGCTCGAAAATTGGAAGTGACATTGACCTTTGTGCCTACTCTCCGTGTTTTATAACTTGACAAATCCAATCACCTAAACTATTATTCCACGTGTTGAGTCAAAGTTTTTACATCAATTTCTAGCTTGCTTTGACAAAACAGCCTAAATCACCAAAGACATTATAGAAGTGGTTGTTCACTAAACCATCAGAAATGCAATAACGGCTTTAGTGGCATAGGTTACAATACTAAATATGTATATAGAAGAAATGGAGAATATATGAGATAGCTCATGCAAGAAAATTTTACAAAGGATCAACTTAGGTCTACAGAAAAACCATAAGAATTAGCTTGTCTTTGGAGCTACTGTTTTAATTATAGTAGAAGTACTGACTAGAGTCTAACTAAAAGAAAGGTGCAAGAGTTAAGTTAAAAGCTATTAAAAATATGAATTCTATAACAAATTAAAACATTAGGACTAAAACATCAAGTCAACAAAAAATAAAAAGAAAAAATAACAACATAAATGACCAAAGAAAATGACTGGTATATACTTCTATATATTTTTTTATAATCATTTTAATTTATTTATTAAAGTATAATATAATTACTTCACTTCAGTTACTTTTTATATCTTGTATTTGTGATAATATTTTTAAATTTATTTTTATTTAATTTTAAATTAAATAATAATAATTTTATAATAAATATATTTTATAATATTTTGAACAACTAATCATGTCCAACGACTTAATTTGACAACAATCTTAAGTAAGGGCTAAAAGAAGTTGAAGGAATACTCGACATAAAGTTAAGTACAGGGTTGATTTGCATAATTTGTCTTATTAATCCCTGACCTAGAGCTACTCCAAGTCTTCCAACTCTTCCAAGTCTTCAAAAATGGAGTAAGAGAAGTGGAAACCGATGAATCTTAGTTGAGATCTCTTAAAGCTACAGTCGAATTTGCAATCCGATCGATTCTACAATTGTTTTCGCAGAAGAAGCTGTAATGGTTAGAATAAGCTTGGATTTCCGCTTCCTTCTTATACCCGTCGCTCTCTTATTCATCTACATCCAGGTAAACGTTGCTTGACTCTATCATTTTCCCTAAATTTTAATTTCTTTGTACAGAAAATCGAAATTCGTTGTTTCTGATTTGAATTTTACGGAAGAATTTTCTTGTTTTCTCCTTTATTATTGTTTATTTCGAACTCGTTTGTTAGATGCGGCTCTTCGCTACACAATCAGAGTACGCAGATCGAATTGCGGAAGCGGTGCGTGCGATTAACTTTTGTTTTAGCTCTATTTTTGTGTTTAATTTCCTTGAATACTTTGTCTTGATTACGTTGTTAGGAGCTGTGTGAGTTGAAAATTGCATGAGTGAATTTATTTCAAGACGAAGCTTGAGAAGAAATAGTATTTTATCTGGAATAACGAGAATAAGTAATGAATCAAATCATATGCAAGTTGCAACATGTTTAAAAGGTCAGTAATAAACTGCACATCCTGCTAAAGTGGAATTAATATAATTCATCATCAGAAACTAAAAGAAATTTACGGTTTAACATTAATTTTAATACTATTTCAACACAGTTTATGATAATTTCACTTCCTGAGAAATTTTTTCATCACATACATAACAAAAGTTGTGTAACAATCCACAAACCACTGTGGGTCTGTCGAAGTGAACCTCACTGTTTTAAAAGGTGTCCATTTGGATTTGGGATGTTACACATTACTAACAGTTGCTCTTCAGTCCTTGATTATTTTCAGTTTCACTTTCCTTCTTAAATCTCTTTAATTAAAAAAGGAATACTTGCCTTGTAGGATTCTCAAAGATAAATGTTTCTCATTTTTTCTGAGCACTATAAATCTTTAAAATGCACTATTATATGTATTGTGTTGTGACAGGTTGATGCTGAGAATCATTGTACAAGTCAAATGCGACTACTAATAGATCAAATAAGCATGCAACAAGGGCATATTTTATCCCTGGAAGGTTTGACTCTTTCTGTATAATGTATTTTGTTTCCTTGTTTCAATATTTGTTATTAATGATAGAACTTGTTTCTTTCACTAAGTTATTTGTAAAATGGCAAGAAAGTTGGATCCCTTTAGGTGAGCTCTAAGTTGAATGTCAAAGAATTTATGGTACCATTTTGCAGGTTACCCATATGCCTAAAAAGTGAGAGGAAAACTCAGTTCCTTGATCTAACTTTCAATTCTAATTGAAGGAGAAACGGAGAGTAAATATACTAAAGAAGGATGATAGTGTGCAAGTTGATTACTTGATTTTATTCCTATTTATAGGATGTTGAGTAAAAAGTTGACGCAAATGGAGTCAGATATATTTGGCCATTGCAGTTTACTTATGTCATTAGTACTCTTGTGTGGGTGTGTTTTGGATGAAATAATTTAATGTAATTATTATGTTTCTGTGGAGTAATTCTAATGATCCATCAGTCAATATTGAGAAAACGGGTTGGTAGATTGGTTCAATGTTTTCTATGTTTTATTATGTTTGTTTCTAGAGTTGTCTTTAGCAAAAGTATAGAACCTCTAAATCATCAATTATATGTAGTAATGTTTTGTCTCTATTGTATTTATGTATCTAGCTAACTTTATCTCTGACAAAAGTTGTCCAACTATGAGGTTGCAGACTGCTGGTGCTTAGTACTACATCATTTAGGCCTTGTAGAGTTCTGTTGGGAATATTTTATTGAGTATTCACTTTATTTTTGAATTTATGAAGTCTTTTATTTGGAATTTTTACTTTAAAGATTTCAACATTTGTTTAATTTATTTCTTTTCCCTTTCATTTCTCAATAACTTGTTTCTATTAAAACATGATAATTGGTTTTTGATTCTTTGGTCATAATGAAATTCCCCATTTTGTTGTAATTTTTCTGTCTGAAATTGAAGACAATTATATATGCTTCCTCTTCCAACTTCTAAGTAAAGAAAAGTGGGATTATTATTGTTTTTGTGGATGGGTAACGTCCACGCTGTGATTTTCCAGTCATTAACTGAGGTCTCTTTGATTTTTCAGAGGAGAAGAAACGTCTGGATCAAGAAGGTGTACAACTGAAGGCTCTTGTTCAGGAACTTGAAAGTATGTCCTTATCAGAAACAGATTATTTCTTCCCCTTTTTGCTTGTTATGGTTTTCTTACAAGATGATACGAATATGAATATGGACCATACAGATATTGTGATGTCAGTTTTCAATAAAATGGGATGAGAATATGAAAGCAGTGTAATAAAAAATGTTGTTGTATATCAACTAATACTTATTATTGTTTAGTAAACTTCCAATAGAGGTCCAAAATAGCACTAAAGCCGAAAGGCCAACATGGTTGGCCCCTGAGTCTAAATACAATTGCTTAATTAAATAATGGGTCCTAGGAATTGATTAATTAAATAAAAGGCTTGGACTTAGTTCCAGCAGAGCCACTAGTTTTTTTATACGTTTAGTGAATAGTTTTAAAGGTTTAGTGGAAATGTACAAAGAAAGAACACACAAAAATGAATTCCAAAAAAAAAATAATAATAATAATAAAATCAACATTTTCTATTCATTTAGAGACTAAGCATTCATTTTTCTTGTCATTTATGCAAAACATGATATGTATTTATTTGTGTGTGTGTTTTTCAAGTTTTTGTTGTATCTGAAAGTAGTATGGATATATATCCTGGAGTGTCGAAGGGGTATTGGTTTCCAAATTGGATGCAACATTGGGTGAGTACATATTTTAGTTAGTTTCTATTTTAGATTTAACTCTCAATATCCGTATGATTGCATTTTTACTTCAAAATAAGTTATTACTCTTGTAAACATGGGGGTCTTAATTCCATTGATGTCAAAAGATACTCATTTGCTGCTAATAAAATTTGCCTATAAAAGTATTTTCCACTGAAGGACAGTAGATTTGTGGTGCAATTATTCCTGTTGTTCATTTCATTTAAATAAGGCATTTCTTTGTCTGCTTCTAGAATGGAAGATTTGGCATGTCTACGTTGTAGGTGCTTAGTATTTCTCATTTTTGTTGTTTTAGGGAAAGGTCTTCAGAGAATGATTAACAAAACACAGGTTGGTGCGAAAGAAATATGCATTTTGAGCTTTCTTTCTTCTAGAAATCATAATGTATATTCATTTTAATATATTAATATTCATCTTTTTGGCTTCTTTTATTAGGAGCCAGTGGCAGCAGTTGTCATCATGGCATGCAATCGTGCTGATTATCTGGAAAGGACAGTTAATTCTGTTTTAAAGTTAGTTTTTCTCAAATTGAGCTTATTTTTATATTCTACCGGGTTTGATACTTTTTTAGCTTATTTATTGTGGCTAAATTCTTTGTAGGTATCAAAGCCCAATTGCTTCGAAGTATCCACTTTTTGTGTCACAGGTAATTTAGATTTGTAGGCTTATTATTGTTGTAAGGACACTTTCACTTTAGTTAATGGGAATGATTGACACCTTTACTGCTGATGCTTTAGTTACCATGTTAATATAGATTACTATGATTTATAAGAGCAAGGTTTTTTACTGCTTTTCTTTCTTCTCAGGATGGTTCAAATCCAGAAGTTAAGAGTAAAGCATTGAGTTATGATCAGCTAACTTATATGCAGGTGAGGTCTCTCTATGTGCCTGTGTGTGTTACATGTGAACTCAAAATTGGGGATAAAGAGAATAATTCATGGCAGAGACTGCATATTTGCATTGACTGACGTAATTAGCTTTTTCTTTCTTTTTTCTTTTTCTTTTTCTTTTGAAGAGAGCTTTTTGGGCAGAAGCACCACTGAGCTCCTAAGATATTTTTTATGATAAGAAAACCTTGTAATGTTTTGATAAGTCCTCTATAAGTGTGTAGGAACAAAAGGAAAGATTTTGGAAAGAAAGCAAGTTTCCATGTGTGGCAAGAGCGACCTTTACTCATTTTTTTAAGAACATATAATGACTGATTTTCTTCAAGGGATCAGCATTTGAGAGTAGACATCTTAAGCTTTCCAACAAGCATAAGAACATCCAAAATAGAGTTCAAATGAGAAAATATGAAGGGTCCGTTTTGTTCACAGAAAACTATTTTTAGAAAATATATTTTTGTATTTTCCAATGTTTGATAACTCTTTGGAAACTAGGTCAATGGAAATTAAGTTGAGTCAACGGAAAATGCAATAGGCTATTTCCAGAAAATGACTTCTGGATTGAATTTCAGGAAGTTGTTTACTGACTTCAAAAACATGCGGATCCTCAGGATCAAACATGCAATCTGTGTAGGTTTTTGACTTTCAAATAGCATTCAGAATAGAGAAAGATCAAAGCTTTTATTTCTTGTCTTGATCCTCCTGTTCTGTTATCTGGCATCAACATAAACAAAAGTTTAACCCTTGGAACCATCATCAAGCTTGTTGCCTTGACCCCAAATGGTGTACACTTCTTCTCCATGAGCAGCTTCATCTCTGATTTACTTGTCCTCTAAATGACATCCTCAAAAGACACAACCAGTTGCCCAAAAGGATGATTTTTCTTATCCAGGAGGCAGAAGTGAAACCGGCAACACTGGAAGATAAGTGGATGACAAAGACAAGGAGTAATCAATTATTTTACTAAGGTTTAACTTTAATGGTTTAATCTTTGATTAATGTTTTGGAAAATTTACAGATTTTTCATTGCTTTCCAAACAACAGAAAATATTTTCCATAAAATATTTTCCATAGTGTTCCAAACAATAGAAAATAATATTTGGGAATAGAAAATATTTTCTGAAATGAAGCCATTTTCTGTGAACCAAACGGACCTGGAGTCTTAGTGTTGGAGGAAAGTTGGAAGAGAAGCAAGATTTAAAATATATATAGTTGAGAAAAACTTGGGAGAGCTCTTAGATGAATGCTCTAAAATCAATCAACCATGCGTGAGCTAAGATTTGAAAATCCTTTGAAGAGAGTGACCTTAGAATTAAAAATTAGATCTTTTAGAGATCAAATCTTGTTGTAATCTTTCTTTCTACATTCTATTGTGAGCTTAGGGTTGTGTGATCTTTTAAAAGAGACCATTAAGGTGTTTGATCCTCCTAGAGGGAAATTATGAGAAAATTCTTGGTGAGTGAAGCTAATGTAGTGTTTGAGTAAAAAACATCATTTTAAAGGATTGTGTAGTTTCTTTAAGCTACCATTGTTTGTTTAGTGGAGAGTGTGGAGGGAATTCTTAGCAAGTAGAGCTAAGGTAGAGGATTAGGTGCAAAGTGGTTAGATCAAGTTTCCATAAAATCATTGTGTGAGCACTCTTCCCAACTCGTGTTATTTTTCTTTAAGGATGAAAAATTTTGAGAATCCAATTCAATTCTGCTTGGATTTCTTGGGTGCATTCAGCCTATCAAGGGCTGCATGAGAGTGTTGCTAGGGCTTTCATTTAAGTGTGGATGTAAGTAGGTTTAGATGAGTCTCTCGTGTTATATCATATATTTGGTAATATTGTTGCTGTTAAAGCCAATCCAGTCAGCACTAACTTCAGTTCATTGCAGCACTTGGATTTTGAACCAGTGTACACAGAAAGGCCAGGGGAATTGATTGCATACTACAAAATTGCGCGTAAGGATCATATTCTTTTCTTCATGTTTCGTGATCATAAAATTAATTCCTGGAAACACCTAAAAATATTTAATTTCTAAAGGTCACTACAAATGGGCATTGGATGAGTTGTTCAATAAGCACAAATTCAGCCGAGTAATCATACTTGAAGGTGCAGTTCTGTTCCTTTGTGTTATCTTTTCAGTTTTTCATCTCCTTTTTATATCATTCCTAATTGCAAAAAGAGATTTGTGCTGACTGAGCATCTCTTTTGAAGACAGATGATATGGAAATTGCATCAGACTTCTTTGATTACTTCGAGGCTGCTGCAGACCTGCTTGACAGGGATAAGTATGTGAATGAATCAAGCTCTTCCATCCTAGTATAAAGTTAAGCACTAAAATTTTAGAATCTTTGTTTTGAATATCTCACTTTTTTGTATTAACAATTCTAGATCAATTATGGCTGTTTCCTCGTGGAATGACAATGGACAAAAGCAATTCGTACATGATCCCTGTAAGTTTTTCTGCGAATGTTTTCACAATTAGCACTGTTCTAGAATGAAATTCAAGATTAAGCCCTCCCTCCCTCCATCAATTTGTGCATGATCACTCTAAGTTTTTCTGTAAAACGTACAAGTAGCATTGTTCTAGAATCAGAATGAAGCTTAATGCCTCCCTCCCTGCCTCCTTCTCCCCATGGGGGTCATTTGCATTGTCAACTTGAAACTGTCATTGTACAATCAGCTTCTAGTTGATTCATGCACTTGGAACTTTGTATACAAGAGCATGAGCAAGATATTTGAAGTTACATAAATGGAAACTCTTGGTGCAGCCTATGACCTAGTTGGCTTTGATGTACCATGCAGATGCACTTTATCGGTCAGATTTCTTTCCTGGACTTGGATGGATGCTAACTAGATTAACATGGAGTGAGCTCTCACCAAAGTGGCCAAAGGCATATCCTTCATGGTTCACTTAAATTTTATTTCTTAAATCAGACTTATACATACTAATATGGTCACATTTGAAAAAATTTTCCTTGACAAAAATTCACTTATTGGGATGACTGGTTGAGGTTAAAGGAGAATCACATTGGTCGGCAATTCATCCGTCCAGAAGTGTGCAGAACATATAATTTTGGTGAGCACGTAAGTATATCTGCTCTATTGTTTGACCTGCATAACAAACTGACCTTTGTTTGTCATATTTTCTCTTAAAATATCTTATGTTCCTTGTCAACGAAATCATCAGATCCTTAAAGTTCATTTTCTTCTCAAATGATTTACTTTAAAAATATAAGCTTGTATCCCTTTATATGGAAAATTGCTTATGGTTTGTATGCTCTGTAATATATCTTGGAATGGACTATCAGAAGCTATCCTGGTCAACCTGCCACATTGAGCATTAAATCTATAGTTGATAAACTCTTACTAGCTTTTATTGTTTATTTGCCAGAATGGTTTTTATGACCAAACCGTGTGATTTGTGGGTGGCTGACACCAGCCATACAAAACCAGATATTTTCTGAAACTAAGATCACCCACTAACTTGTTAAATGTAACCTGAACAGCTCTAAATTTGGATATCCCTTATACTACTTGCCCTGAAGCTTTGTTCTTTTACTTGTTATTAAAATCAGGGTTCTAGTTTGGGACAGTTTTTCAAACAATATCTCGAGCCTATTAAGCTGAATGATATCAAGGTAAGCATTAATTAGTTTTTATATGACATTTCTCTCTAGTTAAAATTATCTGTACCTTTATTTCAAGATTGAAATAATTTTTGTATTGCTTTGCCTTTACCTCTTGATAGGTTGATTGGAAGTCACAGGACTTGAGTTACCTAATGGAGGTACAATGCATATATGTGTCATAAGTGTGCTTGTTTGTTTATCCACAGGAGCACAATGCTGCTGTTTGTTTTCCTTTATATTCATGACCAGTTAATTATGTTCTGCTCTTATAGGACAAGTATACGAAATACTTTGCTGACATTGTGAAAGAAGCTAAACCTGTTCATGGCACTGATGTTGTTCTCAAGGCTAGTAATATGGAAGGTGATGTGCGTATTCAATACAATGACCAGCCAGGTTTTGAACGTGTTGCACGACAATTTGGAGTTTTTGAAGAATGGAAGGTAAACTATTGCTTTGATATTTATAATATGTTCTCTTCCTCCATTGATCAAGAATGTTCCCAATAATAGAAGAGAGAGGCTTGTGAATTTATTATGCCTGGTTTCTTTGGCTGATACATAGCTGGTGACAGATTACTAACAGTTATCTTTTGTACCACTGCAATGCCATTTTAGATGCAAGTTTTTGGCAATAATGGGTGCAAGGTTTACCAACTAAAGAATACCATATTTTCTGATTTAATATTATCATATGCAAATTATCAAAAATATATATATATATTATCGTATGAAAAAACTGCTGTCACACTGTATCTCCTTGTTTTCCTGATCGTTACAAACATATGTTGCAATTTTGTGGTCCCAAACTGTTAGAACTCTTTTAGATGAGAACTGATTGTTTCCAGGATGGAATATTTCTTCACTTAACTTTATTATTATTGCCTTTTTTTTTTATTAAATTAGGAAGCCATTTCCTATTTCAGTTTGATGGAATATTTCTTCACTTAATGTTACTATTATCTCTTTATGGTTTTTTTAAGTAAATCAGGAAGCCATTTCCTATTATCTCTTTATGTTTTTTTTAAGTAAATCAGGAAGCCATTTCCTATTTCAGTTTGGTCCAGGAAAATGACAATATTGTTCATTCAAATTCAAATGCTTTCTGTGTCCTTGCTCCTTGGAATTTTATGTCTTTGCACTTTCACATGACTGGAAAACCTTGTCTTTTAAGCTTTTGGTGCTTGAGAAAATCACTTTTGTATGTTCGGGTGCATTTTGATTCTTTGTGTTCCTAGGATGGCGTACCAAGGGCGGCGTATAAAGGAATTGTGGTTTTCCGATTCCAGACCAGAAGGCGTGTATTTCTTGTTGGTCCGGACTCTCTAAGGCAGCTTGGGATCGAAGATGCATGAAAATAGGAGGTTTATACTTGCCAATTTTGGTTATTTGGATAACATTCTCATATCCATGTTAATTGCAAAAGTTGCCTTGCTGCTATTTTAGGAGGAAATTAGTGATGACAGTGTACTTTCAGGGAATTTTCCTGTTCGAACTAAAGAAGATTCATGGTCAATACTTGAAAAATTTTCAACCATCTCAACCTCGTGGGTGAACGGCCGTTATAATAGAAATATTTGTAACTCAGTTCTGAATTTAAAGAATCTGACTATTGTTATCGATGCACGGGCAGACTTTCTAGGTTAAAATATTAATTAAATTTTTTAGCTTTCAAACTTATATTAAATTTATTTTTAAATTTTATAAAGTATTAAAATTGTCTTTAAATTTTTATTTTTGTATCAATTTCATTATTCTTTAGACGGAATTGATAGATGGCACATTAATTTATCAGAAAATTACGCTAAAATAAAAAATTGCTACATGAAAAAAAATAAAGAAGAACACGTGTAAGTTGATGAGGTGACATCTCTTCTATCGCTTTTCATATCTTGTTTTCGTGTTATCCACCATCGAGACCACCTGCATGATCCACACTCATGACACTATTTTCACTGGCTTTTTCGCCACATTGTCTACCTCGGAGGCATTGTCCTTCTGGAGCGGCAATATGGTTGCTTGAGTTTCTGGTCTCAAGACCACTGACAATGTTGGGTTACTGAAGGAATCTAACTTTGGGTATGATCTTGTGATTGGGGCTTATATAGGGACAGGGATGGAGAAGAAGCTCTCAAACCCAGATTTGATTCCTCTCACCCCTCCACCCTCTTCTACTCTTGCTAGTTGTCAAAACCCTAATCTAGTTCCTTGCTTCTAGCTTGACTTGCGTTGATAGCAAGTCTTTTGATCCGCTAACACCTAGATCTGGCTCTTCTCTTCTTCACGGCTCCACTCGAATCTCAACCTCTATGTGATAACCATGGTATCAAAGAAGAAGCTTTCAAACCCAATGAGGGAGATTGAGGTGTAGAATCTCGTCCTCAACATCCCCGTTGGAAAAGGCAAATATGTTTGCAGAGGAGAAATCGATTAATTATGGGAGGAATTTGAGATTCATTTTGTGTTTTTTTTTTTTTTTGGATTTTATATTTGTTTTAGAATTCTAGTAGAGTTCATTTTGGAGTTGTATTTGAGGTGAATTTGTTTGATACTTCTGCTAATGAAATTGAAAACTGGAAAATTGGAAAAGCAATCTTAAATTTTTTGGGTTTAAAAATGTTTGTGTTTTGTAATTTGCAGTTGCTTGTGAAGAAGACCATTGGAAGGTTTATTGGAGAAGGAACCAAATGATCTGGGCCCCATTTTTTATGAACAGATAAATGCAGTTCCCATTTTTCTATAAACGACATTAAAATGTTAAAATGATGTAAGCCTCATTAGTTATTGCTACATCAATTATAAAGGTCTACTACATTACTATTTTTAGTTAAAGTTGCAGATTCCAGTAATATTGATATTTAAAGAATACGACATGTTAACGAAAAAAATTGGCCATGTCAGCATTTAACTAATGGAAGGACAAATTTGGTATCAAAAAGGAAGTTTAAAGATTGTTTTAATACTTTTTAAAATTTAAGGATGAATTTGGTATAAATTTAAAACTTTAGGGACCAAATTGGATTTTGACCAATTTTCTAACAAAGACGAACCATTTGAAAACATAAAGATCTCGAGTATAGGGAGTGGTTACCTACACACTAAAATTTCTTAAGGCCACATAAATTAAGAGTGTTTGTGTTTAGTTTAATTAATATTTTAATAATTTATAGGTTTTTTTTAATAGTTAATTATAATATTTAAAATATCAATTTATAAATTAATTTTAATATGTTAAGTTATTAGGTTTAAATTAATAAATTATCTTCTAATTATGCATTTTTTTATCAAATTTGTCTAAAAATTTTATTTTCTTCCTAAATAATTTATTAACTTTCAAAATTATATCAAGTTAGGCTACCCCAAGCCATTGCCGATGGGTAACATGACGAAAATCCTCATTAGTGCTTATGTGGCACGACGTCATATGCCACTTAAACACCACATGACCAAAATAAAATGGGGAAAACTCTTGCCTCTTTAATTTCCGTCATCTGATTAACAATTATCACTAATTACTTGAATATCTAAAGTTGAACCAAATTTCTCTGAAATCTTTCTTCCCAATTCTTTATTTTCAAAATATGCTTTGAATAAAACTTTGTCTAGGGTTTCTTGCAACTCAAAGTTCTGCCACCATTTTCAACTTTGAGGAATGGAGTGGGGGCTTAGACCACGAGATAGTGAAGATGTCTACAGTAAGATGTGTTTCTAATCTTGCATCTTTCATGTCCTAAATTGTTGTCAATGGCTTCAATTGAAGGTTTATTTTTTATTTTTTATTTTTTTGTCCAATTGTAACATAACATGTAGAAAAAGGGAAATAGCCATTTATGGCAAGATATTTAAAAGAACACAATAAGTCAACTCCTTGTTGAGTATTTACATCACCAATCATTAAACTTTTCAACATCCTAAAAAAAATCTACCACATTCAAGTGTGTGTCAAGGTCTATATTGTTATGTTCAATAAAATTCATTTTTGGACCTTTTCTATTTTCATTAAGTGAGGCTTGGTAGAGATCAACCAAATGCTTAGTTGTGTGGTAAGCATGCTCTCAATGTCCTTTTATTCCACATTTATAACAAACACTCTCAAGATCTTTTGTAGGTTTCTTTTGTAAATTTTTAACTCTTGCATTCCTTTATTTAGCAAATTTATATTTAGGGGTAAAACCACTATAGTAGCAAGTATAGTTTCAACCACAATCATGCCCTCAACCATGGCTATTACCATGATTATGGCTACAATCGCAATTACGCCCATTATTATCATATGAGGTTGAATATACTTCAATTTAAAGGGTTGAACTAGTGGGTTGCAACTAATAATTTTTCATGAAAAACTCATTACTCTGTTCAATAATAAGAAGACATGATATCAATTTTAAATATATTTTAAAACCACACTCTCAATAATTTTGTTGAAGAAGTAAATAATTTGAGGCATGAAAAGTAGATAACGTTTTCTCTAACATGTCTTTATCAATAATACTTTCTTTACATAATTTTAATTGAGATAAAATTTGAAACACTGCAAAGTTATATTCATAACAAACTTTTGAGACAATCACTGTTTTTTGGTAACCATATTTTTCTTTCAAATTTTGTCATAATTATAATGGATCTTTAATTGTTAAGTATTCAACCTTCAATCCCTTCTGGAGATGATAGGGGAGGAATATCATCATTTTAGCACCATCTTGCAAGTATACTTGATTTTTTCAACAAATGTTTCTCTAAGATTGTTTGCAGCCAAATGGATTTTAACATTAAGTATCGATGGCTAGAGCAACAAAGTCAAGTTTTGTCAAGTTTCACATTATGGCTACAAAAATTTGTCGAATATTAATATAATACAAAAGCAAATTGAAACTTAAAAAAAAAAAACAAAAAAAAAAAAACAAACAAACAAAAGAGAGAATATTTACATTAGGATATATATATAGATATATATATATATATATTACCTCGATTTGGATCATGGAGATGATCATGCTAATATATTATGGAATAAAGGGAAAAAGATAGCAAAGTAACAAAGCTTTGCAATGATAACTTATTTCATCAATTTTAACTCATACAAATTAAGTTGTAGGCCTATATATAGGCCAAAAAAAAAAAAAAAATAGAGATTACATTGACCATTGAATAGGATTTAGTGACACCATGAATACCCCAAAGTGTGGAGCTATAAATGGAGCTAAGTGGAAACTGATTACAAATAGAAGATTCAAGATAAAGATGAAGATAAAAGTGAGGTGAAACATCCACCAACATCCATAATATAAAAATTCACAATACAAAATTTTTTTTTTAAAAAAAAGTGAAAAATAGTAGATAACAAGTTACTAGTAAAATGAAAATAAGGATATTTTTTTCTAGATGGAAGAAATAAGTAAGGAATAATTATAGTTATAAGAGACATGGTATTAGCTATTGGCTGCAATTGATGTTACGTCAAGGCATATTAGAGGCACTGCTTTTAATTAATTAAACGCTATGGCTTTGTTTGTGGGAGCTCCTAACAAACTTTTTTTACACAACATTTTATTTTAAAATATAAATTTTTAATTTTAATTAATTTTTTATATTTTTATTAATTTAATTAATATTTTATTTATTTTTATAATAAAAAGACAAAAAAAAAAAAACAAAAAAAAAACCTAAAGCTATAGTATGACAGTACAACATTGCCAAATTAAACCAACATCATCTATATGTTTGGCACAAGAACCCTTTTCCACTTGTCTTAACCCTTTTCCAACATTAAATACCAAAAAAAAAAAAAAAAAAAAACCTTTTCACTCATTAAAAAAGATGTAAAAAAAGGAAAAAATAGGTGCTACATTTCTACCGACCAGCTGGTCAGGACATTCAAAAATCTAAATTCTCACAACATTATCGTCCTTACAACCTCTTTAAAAAATCGAATTATAATCACCATGTTGGGAAACAAACCTAAATTGCTAATAAAATTAACTATAACTCTGGTGATACATTCATGGGATTTAACAAAGTTAAAATACTGCGTTAGTCCCCTTTTTTTATGAACTGTATTAGTCCCTGAATTTATGGAATTTAAATATTTTATTTGATTACTTAAGTAAGTTAATAATTTATATCTATATCATCTATCATGTTGGTATTAAAATATGTTTTTCAAATTTCCAACTGATACATGAAAACTAAAAAATTGATTTTTGGGCAACTTAGCAGGGCACATCAGCCTTGTTATTGAAAAATTGACATAAAGTTAATAGGACTTAAAAGGTGTTAAAATTTAAAATTTTAGGATTATTTTAATATTTTAAAGTTTAAAGACTATTTTAGTATCAAATTAAAAGTTTAGAGACCATTCTGGTGTTTTAACCATTTGACAACCAACATCTTTATATGCCTCAGCCAAAACAAACCAAAAACCAAAGTTCTTAAAATAGCTTCTATGTTCGATAATAATTCCAGGACAGTTGAAAACTGAATTATTTTGTCCAAGAAAACTTATTCTTATCGACAATGAGCATAATGTTATAAGGGTGGAAAAAATGTGATTTTCTTCTTCTTCCCCTTTTTTCCTCTGGACAATGAAGATTCTCTACTCTCTCCATAAACAACTTTCCTTGAAACTCGTAGAACACCACTAGCACCACCACCAAAAATCACCCCCATATTAGACTTGGTCTTTCACCATTAATCTATATTCCTTCCATCTTTCTCTACTCTTTCTCTATTTTCTCTCCTTTTCTCTCCTTCCAATCAAAATTCTTATGTGCTTCCTATTTGGGTACTCCAAGAAGTGGGGAACATCTTCAATCTTTCATCAAAATGATCACAAGCTCTTCTTCAAGGCATTGACACCACCCCCATTTCTACTTTCTTCCAATTTTTCCTCCTTTGTTCTCGACACGGTTCTACTAATCATTTTATTGAACTGTTCATATTCTATGCTACTCAAGGAATAATTCAGAATGTTTTTTTAGTTTTTAGGTGAAACAAGAAATGATGCTTTGAAGGAAAGATATTTTAGATTTTTGAGAATGGCATCCCATACAAACCAACCATCAAAAAAGGCGATTCGAAACTCTGGTGGTTCTAATAACTCTCAAGGTGCAAAGAACTCTGGTGGGAACAATGTGAAATTTGCACGACGGACTTCTAGTGGCCGATATGTCAGTCTTTCAAGAGAGGATCTTGACATGTCAGGCGAATTGACAGGAGACTACATGAATTACACGGTGCACATTCCTCCCACACCGGACAACCAACCGATGGAGAGCTCTGTTGCTGCGAAAGCAGAGGAGCAGTACGTTTCAAATTCTTTGTTCACTGGTGGGTTCAATAGCGTCACACGTGCCCATCTCATGGATAAGGTGATCGACTCGGAGGTGACTCATCCTCAGATGGCTGGAGCCAAGGGCTCTTCTTGTTCAATGCCGGCATGTGATGGTAAGGTCATGAAGGATGAAAGGGGAAACGACGTCACCCCTTGTGAATGCAGGTATTCTCTAAACCTATAAAACCTATCTGAAATCCTGCTACTGGCTTTTGACAATTATTCAAATAGGTTCTAGACATTTTTATCAGAATAGGTTATGTCCCTAATCATTTTAAATTGGGCTTTAGCCAATTGAATAGGGATGAGTATTGGGTACTAGCACACCCATTACCTACAAATATCTTACTTGTTTGAGTAAGTATTATACTCAAACTGTAAGAAAATTGGATAACTAATAGTTATAAAGAGTATACTAGCAAGTATCCAAACAAATAATAAGTATAGGAAATTTGGAATTATTTACCCAATTAAATTAATTAAATTGTTACTTATACAATTAAAATTCTATCTCTATTTGTGAAAATTATACTAAATAGTTAATAATTTAATTTCTATATAATAACAATCTTTTTTCAAAAAATAAAAAATATATATATATAAAAATTAAAATTAAGTAACAAACCCTAACCTAAAACAAAAAGGTCGAACACATGCAGTAGAAACTCGTTCAAGATTTCAAGGATTATCTCTCATTCCCTTGCACTCTAAGGTTGATCATGAAAAAGTCGACTGATATGGTTGTTACAGTTCTTATTATTTACGCTAGTGTACCTTTGACAGTTTTCAACAAGTTTCAAATGGTGGATTTTTTTAGGCAAAAATATGACATAAGGACCCAAACTTACACCAAATTCTCAATTTCGGACCCAAACTTTTATTGCGCTCAATGAAGGTCCCGAACTCCACCAAATTCTCAAATAAAGACCCAATTGGACGGAAAATTAAATTCCGTTAAATCTCCTGTTATTCCGTTAATGTTCCGTCACACTTCACACCCGCCACTTGAAAAAAATTGATTAAATTCTAATTTTGGTCCCTCAACTTCATTGAATTGCACTATTTTGTCCCTCA
>BPVZ01000026.1:902843-915561 GCA_020521535.1 Rubroshorea leprosula | reverse complement strand
GTGGTTTGAAGGGAGGAGAAGGGACGGAGAGAAATTTTTTTATTAGGATAACAAAATTTGGAGAGGAGAAAAGAGGTACTTTCCCTTATTTTTTTTTTTTTTTAATTTCTATTGCATTTTAGTGTTATCTAAACGAGAGAAAGGAAGAAGACCACTCCCTTCCCCTCCCATTCCCTTCGTTTTCTCATATCAAACCGCCGGGGGGGGGGGGGGGGGGGGGCGGGTGTTAAGAAATGCTAAGATTTGAATTACCACTTGTATTAGTTTGTCCTCTTTCGTTTTTCAATTTTTATTTTATATTTTATATTGCACAATAAAAAATAACAACTAAAAACTAAAGCATCTTGAAAAATGAATACTATTGAACCATCTAAGTTGTTACCACATTAGTTTTAAGTGTTTATTTAGTTAAAGCCATCTCTACAAAAATAATAAAAATAATAATTTCAAAGAAATACCATGCAAAAAGTTAATATTGTAAAATTTATAAATTTTATAAGAAAATAATGGATATCAATCCTAATTTTAAAAAATAGTATTAACCTTAAATGACATCATTTCATTAAATTAAAATTTAATTTGAAATTTAAAAATTTATCTTATTAAATATTCATATCTGCATTTGAAAATCAAAAACTCAATTTATAATTTAAATATCTAACTTATTAAATATTAATATCTATATTTGAGAACATATTATATATTTTAATATAATTAATTTTCAAAGTTTAATGTTAACATTTAATAATTTATATGTCTTGAGTTTTAAAATAAATTTTAATTAAATTAAAACACTCCATTTTTTTTTAAATTGAAACTAATATGTACTATTTTGCTTTTATAACGAAATTTTGTTTATTTATTTATTTTTTGAGTAAAAACTAAGGATTTAATTTTAAACTTATAACTGAAAAAATATATAACTCTACCACCAAACTACATAATTAATAATAAAATTTTATTTAAATTTTGTTTGTTAAGTAACTTTTCAGGTTCAACTGTTCAAGTTCCTTAAAAATTTGGTATTGAGAAAGTTCGATAAAGGGGAGATTAGGATGAAAGTTTTTCCATTAAAAAAGGCTTTAAGAAACGTTTATTTGTTAAGAAAAATAAAGGTGTAAAATACAAACTTTACCCTCTATTTGGAAAGGCTAAAAGGACTCTCCTAACTCATAGCCCAAACCTAGCCTTCTAGTTAAGGGTAGAAATTTGGGATGCGACAATTATATTAGATATGAACCGAAAATATTGATCAAAATTCTTTTCATTTCACCATATGCTGGGTTGGAGAGATCAAGTTAAGAGCATTCTATCCGCCGTCGTTTTGGAGAGAAATCATTCCATTCAGATGCATTTGCAACTGTTTGTTTGCCATTTCCAGTGTATTTTTCCATGTTTTCTTCGCATTGGAATGCCCAACCAACAAACTCAGACTCTGAAAACAAACAGGTGGGTGTTGCTTTATAGAATGCCAAAGGAACCTGTTTCACCCTTCGTCTAATCTGCATTTTCAAAGTAAAATTAGTTTAAAAAATGATATTACACTGAAATATCAAGTTATACCCTATTTGGCAAACATGTAACTCTGGAATTTATATCTCAAACATGTAACATCCTTCGCATCTGAGACAAGGCCACAAATACGCATCCACAAGTAACTTTGGAATTTATATCTCAAACATATATAACTTGAGTTCCTACAATATTCAGCATGAATTGACAAGAAATGATAATATTACCTCATCTGCAAATACTGTGGCATATGAACCTGAGCTGAAGTCTTTAATATTCATTTCAGTAGTTTTTGATCTAACTGTCAAATCATTCTTGAGTGATGAAACAAACCTAATAGAACAAGTAAAAAAAACAAAAAAGAAGGAACATTAGGGGTCAAATCCTGTTAGATGTTGTCGAATAGGTAGAGGACAAATACCTAGAAATAGGTGGGCAGTAGTGATGATGGAGGGTGTCAATTTCCCATAGTGAACTTCCTGTTGAAACAAGAGACATCAATACATGGAGCCTTGATAAAGTAATTTCCATCAATCAAATATAAAGACATAACGGAGAATGAATTAACAAACCCTTTTGAGGTTTGGTATTAGCTACACCCTACACCAAGTATTAAAACATAAACATCTGCACACTTGAAAATGCAATGCTGAGCAAGTTACATTTTCCTCCCAGAGAGAACTTGGAGATACCCATCTAGAGTTATTTCTTTTGCGAAAAGTATCACTATCAATTTCAATAGTGGTGGTGTGTATTCAAACCAAATCTCAGGATATTTTTTAACTCACTATAAACATAGACATATCTTTGTATGTATAAACACCAATAATGTAATAATAATGAGAGTATAATTATTTCCAGGGAAGAAGTTGTAAATTAGACAACAGATTCTGGCCTCATATGACATGCAGGCCTATATATTTCCTACATTAGGATGTGTCCTTAGGTATCAAAACCAATTCAAACAAGAAAAAACTGAAGAAGCATTCGCCTACAGAATATGCATTTATTTATTTGGCAAAAAAGTTATAATAGTATCAAAAGATTACTTGTCTCAAAGCAGTCAATTACAAAGATAACCAGTGGGCAACTAGATACAACAGCAGCAAAACATTGAATTTGAAAATTTGACATTGCATTTTTTAAAGATTAAAATTTGAAAATGTTCCAAAAACAAGAGGCCAATGAATTTTAGTAAAACCTGCAGTGTAATTTTTAATAAAATAATAAATTCCCTTGTGGTTGGGGTGGCAACAAATCAAGAAAATGTGCTCTTGACCCCTTGTGGTTTGAAAAATATGCACTTAGCCCCCACTTGTTTTTGAGGTTTCACCATCAATATTAATAAGAGGTTGAGTGCACATTTTGCAAACCACAAGGAGGCTATGAGCACATTTAAAAAAATTTTGACAAATGATGCATAAAACAATCTAATCAAACCCACATTAGTAGTATCTGGCCCAAAAAAACTCACATTAGTACTAGCTTAGAGTAGATATATGCAAAAGGAGACATTGGTGAACAGACTTACTCATGGCATTGGATTTTATAGGATTCTTTTCCTCATTATTGAAATGATCAACACCAGGGTTTTTGTTATCTGAGCCAGTTTCACGCTCTTTGGCTGTGTGAACAGTTTCATCAGCTTTTGAATCATCTTTTGCACTTTCATCACCATCATCCTACACAAGTGTACCACCAAAGTGCTTCATTATCCATGCAAAGTAACTGAAAGAGAACATCTCTTCCTAAGATCAGAAGGATAATAAGTCATTAACGTTCTCCTTTCCATTTAAGATTCCAAACAGGAGTTGAAGGAATTAAAAGAAAAACGTCAATTCTATTAGCTTTGTAAAAATTGTAATCA
This sequence comes from Rubroshorea leprosula, assembly GCA_020521535.1. Taxonomy (NCBI): domain Eukaryota; kingdom Viridiplantae; phylum Streptophyta; class Magnoliopsida; order Malvales; family Dipterocarpaceae; genus Rubroshorea; species Rubroshorea leprosula. The sequence goes on along the minus strand of BPVZ01000026.1, from coordinate 912,182 downwards.
ATTCTTAAGGAGAGGAATTCTTTCCCCTTTTTTTTTTTTCTTTTTTCTTTTTTGTAGTAAAAGCCAACAAAATAAGGTCACATAAGGCAATGCGTGGGACATCTGCAAGAAAAGTAGCAACAGGAGTAATTAATAAAAAATAATAATAAAATTGTGCTGATACCTGATGAACCAAACAGTTGATTGATGGATGCCTGCGTAACAGGTTGTGAATCAAAGCTATAATAACCAATGATCCTGAAGGAGGAACAGAAAGTGCCATTCTACTTAGTTTCTTAGCAAAAGCAGCAGCCAAATATGCTGGAAGAAGTGGTGACTTCAGACAGGAATCAAGAAGCTACAGAAAAAATAAAAATAAATAAATAAACAGAACATTAAAAAGATAAACAAGCTGCAAATATTTAGTACAGAGCAGTAGTGGTACTTGTTACTTATTTGAATACCCTAAAAATTTATATAATCACTAAAATAAACAAGGATCTGAATTGTCAAAAATCAATCATGAATCATGAGATGCCCGTGGAATTAAATAAGAATTGAATGTTTAAATCAATTAACCAAGGTTGTCAAAATTGTGATTCACCCTAGAATTGGAAGAGTAAGATAATATCGTAAACTGTGAGATCATAACTTTGATTGTAAGATTTCACATCATAAAACTTTTTATATTCTTTTGATTGTCTATATAAATATAAACCATGTAAACCATTTGGGATTGAAATTAAGTTAAAATTAAAAGTCGAAATACAGTCATATTAACATTATGACTTTGACATTAAAAAATAAAGTACAGACTAATATATTTAATAATTTATGGTCACTTCCATAAAAAAAATAATAATAATAATTTATGGTTACAAAACAACAAATTGCTTCAAAAAATACAAACATCCCCAGGGTAATTAAGAAGAAGAAAGTATACTCTAGCAGAAGATGGTTGAAGTTTTAAGTCAACCATGAAGGAAGTCGAGAATCACAACTACCGAATGCCAAAGATACAAGTATCTCAGCATCATAGAAAAAAATGATTTCACAAAACAAGTCAGATTTGGGGTCTCATGTAAGAAGTCAGGTTCGCAATTTGAGGATTTCATTAGTCTTGTGAGTTTTTTTAACAAAAAGATTCAGAGAAATCATTTGGCAGGTAGTTTCCCAGAATCACCAAACTCCGGAAAACCACATGAGTTTATTGTTCCCAAGATTAAAGTCACGATTCCTGGGCAATCCAAACACCCGTCTGCTCCAACATAAGATCCAACTTGTTTTGCTCATCTGAGATCATATAATCGAACAGTTGTATGATCTAAATTGAGTTTTTAACTAGATGATTTAACATGCCGTATGACAAAACATATCTTTTGATCAGCCCAAATCATAACTAAATTTAGTTGCAAGGGACAACTCATTAAGGTCTGCTCTACATGACATATTGACAGCTTAGTTTGGTTTGGTTGTTTATGTTATTCTTGAAATTGGATAAACAGATGTATCAAAAATATAAAAGGCTAAAAGAAAATAAACACTTTCAATCAACTACAAATTTTTCTAAGAGTATACTTTGGAAAGATGGATGATGCAGAATTTAAATAATAAGCAATTCAGCAGTGGGTGTTACCTGAAAAAATTTTGCCCTATGTTTAGCCATAAAGATTGAAGGGCCAAGAAGTGCATAAAGCTTTTCATAGAAGTTTGGATACTCAAGACCATGTTGCGTCATTAGGACAAAAAGGCTGCTAAGTGCCATAACACTGACGACACCACCAATATCATATGATCTTGTTAAAAAGTCACTGCACATTTATGTTAATGGATAAAACTGAAGTTACCAAATATAGTAAAGTTATCCATGACAACACTAGTTTGCAGCAGTAAGTATTACCATAACATGATGGGATTAGACAAACAAGGAATCACTGCCTGATGAAGAGTAACAAGAACCTGAAATTTAACAGGCAGTTAGACATAAATAAGAATTACCCACAAAAAGTCCATATCTTGCAAGTTGCATCAATGGAGAGAATATGAGAAGACAACTGTCCAGAAAAATAAAGCTAATTACAAGTGCAAAAATCAAGAACCAGCTCCTATTTTGAAGAGTAATGGCATAGTCAAATTGTATGCCAGGGCACTTGAATAAACAGAATACAAGAATTTCAGACTCACCTCCTTGTATACATCAACAGGAAGTGGTAGTCTAAGAAATGCCATCCATGCTTTGGTAAATTTCAATTTCATCTTCTTAGCAATGGTGGCTGAAGACAGGACCTGAACACATTTTAACCAATGCCAAGCCCACACACCATAAAAAGTGGGTGGGGGAAAGTCAATACTGCTGAATGTTGGGTAAATACACATCTGATAGTCTAATAGATCTATATATATACATATATATATATAAATATATATTTATACACACACACACACACACACACACCATGTTAGTGGTAATCATGGCATCCACAAAGTTCATGATTAATGACTTACATTGTTAACATACTTTGCAATCTTGCACCGTTTACCTACTGCTTTAGGGAGCTCAGCAGCCTCCATATCATCATTTCCCTCTTTAACTAAAAATCCTACATGATAAAGTAAAAGGAAATCATGAATCATGATGATTCTGAACAAAAAATAAATCAATTGCACAATTAAATGGGGCAATGAAATTACTTAAAAAACATAGGCTCTTCATAGTCTCAAGCGCACTACAAATTTCACAAGGCAAACTTAAATAAAACAAAAAAAAGTTCTTTTCATCTTACTACAGCTACAACAAAATGATAAAATTACCCCATAATCTTGCAGTGCAAACAAATGAAGGACATAGACAAGGATCAACCAATTAACAAAATAAATGCATCATAACAACACCACAAATCAAATGTACCGAAACAATCAAACAATTATCATTATAAAAAGTAGTTAATCAATCACCTGATCCACTCCACATCTCAAGTTCAGCATTTTCATCAAGGCCTTCTAGAGGGGGAATGTGCAACAAAACGTAATGCATCTTGTAAATACAAAGCTCCATGCTACAGAAAACACCACCAATTCAATTTCCAAAATTTAACAATCAATACAAATATACAGTGAAAAAGTAGATTGGTCTCACAAATCAAATATTATCAGGAAAGAAAGGAGAAGTGGGGAAAGAATGATTGACAGTCATGTTGGCCAAAGTAAACCTTTCTCTTGAGTGACTTTCAGCATTGCCGTCTTTGCAAATGGTGTTGGTATCTAACATAAGAGGACAAATTGAAACATCAGAGAAAGTTCCTGGAATGAAGAAATTTTTTTTTTGAAACATCCTGGTTATGAAGAAATTAAGAATATATATATATATAGAGAGAGAGAGAGAGAGAGAAAGAAAGAATGCTGTAGTGCAGTCCGGGCAGGGCAGACTGCACTTCACTTTTTTGATATATATACATTATGTATAGGGAAAAGTGTTTATCCACCAGATTTCTAAAAAATTAGTAGGAAAAACTTCCAAAATCATGTTGTTTCAATAAATTCCCATTAAAGAAAGACAAATAACTTATTTTTAATGCAGGAATGATCCTATGGTGCTTTATTGGAACATGGTTTTGGAATATTAGAACTCTAAATCTGGACTATAGCTAAAACTTACCACAGATATCTTTTGACTCCAAAGTTTTTGCAAGTTTTTGCATACTGATGTAGGTAAAATACCTGAAAGGTCAATACATCCTATTTGAGAAGGAAATCATTAGAAAAAAAATGCAATTTAAAATTCTTAGTGGAGTATATAAGAACTGTAATAAGGAATATAAGATCAAGGAACTAGGATTCTATGTTATCGTAATCCAAGGTACTTTGAATCAAAGCCAGCCAAATTAATAGTGGCAGTGGATTTGTTAACCACAACGAACTGAGACTCTTTCCACAATGAAAGATGACTTGTATTTATCGAAGGAACTAGGATTTTATGTTACTGTTATCCAAAGCATCCTGAATTGAAGCTAGCCAAAAAATTAGTATATTAGTGGCAATAGGTTTGTTAACCATAACAAACTGAGACTTCTTTCACAATGGAGGATGACTTATATTCATCAAAAGTGGAAAAAGAAAATCACTAGAAGTCTATAACATTGATGGGAGACCTGATCAACAATAAAATGATAAAATTATAGAACAAAAAGATGCACTTAGAACCCAAAATCCCAGATATGATCATTAGAAACAAGTTAAACATGGAAACTGTAAAGCAGCTCTGTAGGAATACCGGACATCAATATACTTCAAATACTTAGACGCCAGCAAGTCTGACAAAAATTCAGCAGGTGCCTCAGAGTTAATCTGCAGATGGCAAAGATCATGAGCATCACAGGGAACAGCATACTTTATCACATGAATACAAGTTTATATATATATATATATATATATATATATAAAGAGCAAAAAATTAAAGCAGGAAAAGACTTTAAAACGAAAAGAAAACTATAACAAACAAGGAAGAAACTTTGATTGCGAGTTTCTGTTAACTACAACTTACAATACTATGCAGTAATTTCTGGTAAATAGAGGAGTTAAACTTTCCACCACTTCCCATCTTAACAAACTCCATGAATGTATCCAAAATAACTTCCTAAGAAAAAAAATTTCACAAAGCAAAATATTAAAGAAGAATTTATTAAAAATAAAAACCACAAAGGAAAAATGGAAAGAAAAGGAAGTAAAGGCTCACTTTCAAAGGTTCTTCAGGTTCTGATGACACCAAAACCTCAATCAGCGACCTAACGAACTCATCAAACTTTGATCTCAGCCACGTATGGTAAATCATTTCAGAGTCATCCTTAGCGGAATCCTTAGAACGTTGTCGTTTAGAGGCAGAAGAAGACAGAGGGTGCTCCTGAAGAATTGTAGTGAAGAAGGCCTGGAGAGAGAGGAGTGATTCAAGAATGAACTGAGGTGGCGACAACGGGGATATGAAATTGAGGAGGAGAGGCAGGTTGTTGATGTGCGCTTTTGAGGAGAGGAGCTCCTGTCCAAGGGATTTCACATCTTTCAATTTTGTTTTCGTCTTTGTTGCTAGGGTTGACAACATTGCTAAGAGCTACAAGAAGCAAAAGTTTGAAGGAGCAGAGAAACTGCGAAATAAGGACCAAAATTTTTTTAGGTTTCTCCAAGTTCGTGTAATCAAAATCAACCAAACATATAAAAGCTTAGTACCCTGCCCTAATAATTCCGGCAAAACCCCAAATTCACCCCTCAAATAGAAGGGTAGGGACAAATTCATCCCTTAAAAAATTACAGAGGTAATTGTTCCTCTAAATTATAAATTAAGACAAAGCTCATATTTTTTAATGTGTGACGTCAAAATTTTATTTATCACATAAGCTGTTTTAATGAAAATATAACATTACATGTTAAAAAATGGGTGACTTGTCTCAATTTATACTTTAGAGAAATAATTTATCCTTACATTTTTTTAAAAAGCGAACATGTCTCTACCTTCTATTTGAGAGGTGGATTTGAGGGTTTTACCAATAATTCATATTCAGGTAATGAATCCTAGCATACATAGATTATCAAGAAAGATCAAATTTTAGAAATAAGAATTCAAACAAGATCAAGGAAAAAGTAAACATCCCAAGTAATAACCCACGCTCCACTCACCATGTCTTAAATTCGTTTTTAGTCGAGTTTTATTTTAGTCCTAAGTATTTCATTAAATCTAAACTTTAATACCACAAAATTTATGACGCTCCAAACTAGGAGGGGAATAGATACTATACACTTGTGAGTATGTCCCATAAATATATAAGGTTCAAAACTTGCTTAATACATTAAATAACTAATAAAAAATCCTCTAAAAGCCATTATAAGAATAAATATCTTAATAATCTACCATCTAAAGTAAAATAGTTAACAAGATCAAATTATGCTTAAAATTCACTATCACCTAAATAATCTAAATATTCAAGTCTATAAATCCAAAAACTAGTATCAACCTAGTAATAAATGAATTAGCCAACTAGCACGTCACTCACCTTGATCTCTAACATCTCTAATCTCGTTACCTAAATGGTGGACAGGAAAAAACAACATAAGATAACTCAGTAAATAAATTATAGATAACCCCATTTATTTAGAAGAAAGCATGACAAATTTAGAATATCAAAACAGTAATTTCAATCATAAACCAATAATGTAACATAAAATCATTTAAAGCTTTCCTCAATTAGTCATGGCAACACCACTCCCACTGGTAGGCATAAAGAATAACAATGGCAGGATAACAAGAATAAAATAAAATGAATAGTTTCCACAGCAATAAATGTTGATATTTGCCAAGCGAGCATCAAGAATTATGCCTATGTCGGAGACAAAATAATGTAGGAATATAAACAGGATACTTAAATTAGGCATAATTAATAATCTCGCATAATCTATATATTTGAGCAAGTATCACATGAAAAGGCATGCTCAATTTTTCAATAAAGAAGAGATAAGAACTTTAAATCAAAACATGTCATCCTCATATTATTATAAAATGGATTAAATCCCGCCACCACCTCAAACAGCTCAAAATGTGCTATTAAAACCTTAGTTTAAAACTAAGGGCAAAATTATAAATTTACTTATCTCTTGTTTGCAATAAAATCAAGAACAGGAGAACCAAGAACTATAAAGACAAGGATGATCACGAACCTAAATAAGAATAGGACTAGATTCTTCAATTATAATCAAAACAAACTAAACTCAGAAATTCAAAATTATATAACACAATTTTATTTCCTGACAGGGATAAAATTTCTTTTCACAACAGACCAGGATGCAACATCTCTCTTTATATGTAAAGGCCTTACACAAGTGCTTCTCAAGTGTCCAGAATTGGATGACTAGCCAAGGAATCAAATAAAAATAAGGACATGTAACACCAACTATAGATTTTAGGAATGAACAAGGAAAACAAATTTTTTAATTGTATAGGATACGGAATTAAATTCCATAAACTCCCAATCTATTCCTCATAAACCCTGAGTTTAATATAAAATTAGAAAGGTTAAATTCCAATTTTAGTCCCCAAACTTTCAATTTCAAATATTTTTAGTCCTTAAACAATTTTTTGCACATTTTTAGTTCTTATTCTATGAAAAATACACTTTTTTTTAATCCTTTCATAATTTGTTTATCTGTCAAATATGTCCAAATAAACTTATAGCATATGCACACTTTTAGTCAAACTAAAAACGTACATATATAGAGACTTGATAAACTAACTAATTTAAAAACTGAAAAAGTACATTTTTCATAGTTTAGGGCAAAAAAAGTGCAAAAAATAATTTGAGAGCAACAAATGTTCAAAATTAAAAGTTTAAGGACTAAAAGTCAGCAACTAACCAATTAGAAAAAGAAATTTATGGAATATTTTTCCTTGCTAGGACATGATTTATCATGAAACAATTAATAAACAGTTAATCACAAATCTTGTTAGTGGAAGTTCATTGAGCAAGCCGAACCCAAATTCTTAAAACCTCATGGTACAACCTTACATTCTAACCTAAACACATGCTCCCCAACAAATGCTAACGTAGTAGGATTTATTTATGCAAATTAAGTCTAATGATTCCACCTAGACTAAGAGAAACACATCCCCTTAAAAGAAAATATTCAGCTGCCATTTAGAGATACTTAACAGAACATGACAAGAAAATTTAAATGCCAACCAATAGGCCCAAGGGTAATATTTTCCTTGGTGTCTATACTAGTGCCAAAACATGAACTTTGAAGTTTCTAGATGGCATAGGCAGCGAGTAGAAGTTAAATCATAGAGTAAAGAGTAAAGAACGGCAACAAAACCCCCATACAACCCAACTTCCATACCCATTCACACGACTGGGCACCTATTTATATTTATTCACAATTTATTGGCTACACCCAAATGTAACTAAGGGCCCATTTGGTATAATAGTTTGGGATAGTAGTTAGTAGTTTTACCCAAACAATTATAGGATAAGTGTTTAATAAAATTTTTATTTCAAAACCACTATAAGTTAAGTGTTTGATAAATTTTTTTATCTAGGACTAACAAATAATGGCTAAAGTCCAAATTACTAATTGATTAAAAAGCTACCTACGTTAAGATCCAAACCATTAGTGGATTAACAAATTTATTCTTTTTAATTTGTTAATTTTTTGCTATGGTATGTAAGTAACACTTATCAACTTGATTTTAACTTCATTTTTTTACTTTAATAATACTAAGTGTTCATTATATTTTTATTTTTTACCTTAATTTATCATTAAAAAAATTATATAAATTTAGTAAACACAATTTGCTAATTAAAGAAAATAATTAAAAGTTTGTTTTTCATTTATTTAAAAATAATATAATTTTTCATTTATTAAAAATAAAAATAAGTTTGTGATTCACATTCTTATATTTTATTTATTATTTTTTATGAAATTAATAATTTTAATATTAAAAAAATATAAAAAGAGAAAAAACACCTAATTGCTTTTAAATATGTTCTTATTAGTCATTTAAAATTAAACAATAATTGTTAATCTGCTATCTACAATCCACCACCCGAACTATCACCCATCCGCACTAACCACCACCCAAACTCTACCCTCTACTATTAGGTATCTGCTATCCATTATTCGTTGGAGTTTAGCTACTATAGTAAACAAGTCCTAAAACAGCCCCTAAACACAAATACATAGCTTAATAATATCGAAGATTACGCAGCTTGGAATTGCAGAAAAAAATTCCAATGACAGCAAACGTGTAGCCAAATTTAAGTTTAATTGCTGACAAAGCTTAATTATACAACGTAGGACTCACCCTTTAAAAAAAAAAAAAAAAAAAACAGCAATAGAACAATGCCCAAAAGTGCAGAAAAATCATATTAACACCAACATAAACCTAGTCAATTTCAGGGCAAAATAGCAGCAAAGTTTTGTGCCCCTGGACAGGTTTTTTTTTTTCATATCAGAGTTTTAGGTGGCACACAACTAGATTTCAGCTAAAGTTTCAAGTGCTTAGCTTACCGATCTCTTGCAAAAAACCCAACAATTGAAGTATGTCAATATGTCAACCAATTAAAGAAGAAAACGAGCTACAAAGCCCAAATTTTTCTATGACAAAACACACCATATTCAAAGAGAGAATTCAATCAACAATGCTGTGTTGCTACTTGCTAGAGGTTCAATTAGGGAAGTTAATAAGAGGAAATCGACAAAAGAGGTGTGAAAATTTAACCGATTGGTAGAGATTTTCGAAGGGTAGAGTAGTTCGGCAGGATTGGGAAGTGCAGAAACGAGAAGAGAGGAAAACCATGCGAAAAGGTTTAGGGTTACTTTAGT
>BPVZ01000026.1:887769-902743 GCA_020521535.1 Rubroshorea leprosula | reverse complement strand
CATAATTTTCCTAGATGGTTTGTGCTTTTTTACATGCTTCCCTGGGGTTCTCAATCCATAGCTCCTTGGGCATTTCTTCATTTAGGTTGGCTTTCACCCAACTTAGCGAGCGTAGCTTCATTAAATCCACCACAGTAGCTAGATTGTCATTTCCTTCTTTGAAAATCAATTTGTTCCTCCACAGCCAAATGGACCAGATAACTGAAAACCAAATCACATACCATGCTTGCTTTAAAATTCCATTTTGTAGCATTCCAACATGTTGTTGTAGGTGGTTCCAGCCTTCACATGCAAGAACAGTCTGTAGGCCCCACCATGCGTATGAAGCTTGCCAAAGTGCCCAAGTCGCCTCACAAGTGAAGAATAAATGAGTAGCAGATTCAGTATGTTTTCTACAAAATATGCATAAAAAATCATCCTCAGTTCCAACTATTCCTCTTTTTAGCAAATTATCACCGGTAGGAATTCTATTTTGCAAAGCTTTCCACACAAATGCTGAAACTTTAAGTGGCACCTTTTTATTCCATAACATGTTGAATTGCTTTGTTGATGGCTCTGTACTGTTGCTGTTCAGTATGGTGTATGCAGATTTTGTGGAGTAGGTTCCTTCCGGGTTATGCCTCCACCTCCAGGAATCTTGCTTTCCTTGTGCCAGCTTACTCCCTTGTAGCAACTCTTTTAGATCCTGCAAAAAAGTATGATCACGTCCTAGCAGCTCCCTATGCCAACACCATTTCCAATTCCATTCTCCATCCCTCCATTCTCCCATATTTTTAACCAGCACATCCTTATGTTCTGCCAACCTAAATAACCTATTAAACTTCTCCTTAAAGGACATATCCCCACACCATTTTTCATGCCAGAATAGAGTATCATTGCCTTCCCCCATTGTCTTCACCATACCTTTATGAACCCATCCTTCCTTAGTTCTGAGGTCTTTATCTAAATTCCAAAGTGCCTTCCACCAAGATGAGCAATTAGATTTCACCTCCTTCCCCTCCCAATCCCTTCTCCTATGAACCCCATATTTTGCCTCAACCACCTTATTCCATAATGCATCTTTTTCTACCACTAGTCTCCATCGCCATTTTCCTAAGAGTGCCAAATTAAATCTATCTAAATCCTTAACACCTAGACCTCCCTCCTTTTTATTTCTACATACTTTATCCCATTTAACCCATGCTATCTTCCTAACACCCTCTCCACCCCCCCATAAAAATCTTCTTTGAATCATGGAAAGAAGGTTAAGTACCTTTTTAAGAGCTCTGAGGGTTGAAAAAAAAATAGACTGGGATACTTGATAGGACAGAATTCAAGAGAACTATTCTTCCACCAAAGGACAGTGATTCACACTTCCAGTTAGACAATTTACGTCTCAAGCCCTCAATAACAGGAGTCCAGGTCGACAGCTTTCTTGGATTAGCACCAATAGGAATCCCAAGATATTTGAAAGGAATAGTGCCCACTACACAGTTAAGTGTTTCAGCCCATTCACAAAGATCGACTAGGTTCACATTGATTCCATACAAAGCACTTTTAAAGAAGTTCACCTTGAGTCCCGACACCAACTCGAAGGTTCGAAGCACTCCTTTAATTGCCTTAATATTTTGAGCTGATGCTTCACAAAAGAAGATCGAGTCATCGGCAAACTGGAGGTGTGTGATCTCGAGTCCCTCGATTCCCACCTTACTTCCTTTGTAGAGATTTTCCTCCTTTGCTTTGAGAATTAGCCCATTTAGTGCTTCAACAACCAAAAGAAATAGAAAGGGCGCTAAAGGATCTCCTTGTCGCAACCCTTTCTTCATACGGAATTCCTCTGTGGGGCTGCCATTTACCAACACTGATACAGATGAGGTTGATAAACATTCCTTTATCCACGTTCTCCATTTCAAGCAAAACCCAAACTTATTCATCATCGAATCAAGAAAATTCCAATTAACACTGTCGTAAGCTTTTTCAAAGTCAGCTTTGAATATCAAAGTGGGTCTTTTCCTCCTGTTAGCTTCATGAATAACCTCATTTGCGATCACAATTCCATCTGCAATATGTCTCCCACCAACAAATGCTGACTGATTCTGGCTAATGATATGCGGGATCACTTTCCTCAATCTGTTAGCGAGGAGTTTCGAGATGATTTTGTACATGCATCCAATAAGGGAAATGGGCCTAAAATCTCCCAATCCTTGAGGATTCTCCTTCTTTGGGATTAATAGAATGAAGGATGAATTACTTCCTTTCACCAACTTTCCATTAGCCCAAAACTCTTTTGCAAATGCTACAATATCTTGTTTTAGAGTTGGCCATAGTCTTTTAATGAAGTTGAAGTTGAACCCATCTGGTCCTGGGCTTTTACTCCCATTGCAGTTCCAGACAGTCTCCCTAATTTCTTCCTCAGAGAACTCTGCAGTCAGCCAACTGTTTTCCTCTAAGTCCAATTGCTCTAAGCCATTCAGGTTTACACTGGGTCTGCTCCACTCATCCTCTTGGAATTTGAGCTCAAAATATTCTTTGATATATTTTTTCACCTCTGGTACATCCTCAATCCAGACCTTATTCTTCATTACCCCTTCAATTCCATTCATTTTCTGTCTTCGAACTATACACCCATGAAAATACTTACTGTTGGCATCACCTTCTTGCAACCATCTTTGTCTTGATTTTTGGAACAACAAGCTATCTTTTCTCGAGCTCCATTCCCAGAATTCTTGGAAGAATGCACGCCTCTGTTCAATCTCAACTCCTGATAATATACCATTCTCACCTTTATCATCGATCATCTTAATCTCATCTCTAATAATCTCTAAATTCCTATCAATGTGACCAAAAACCTCTTTGTTCCATTCCTTCAAATCACTCTTTAGCCATTTTAGTTTCTCCTTCAATCTGAATCCTTCCCTACCTTCCACATTATAGCTATTCCATTTTTCCTGGACAAAAGTGCTAAATTCCTTATGATCAAGCCAGCAGTCTAAACTTCTAAAAGGTTTGGGTCCTCAGTCCTTACCTGAATTAACAAGTAGAATTGGACAATGATCTGAGATATCTCTTTTCAAACCTTTTTGAATAAGATCAGGAAAATTGAGGAGAAACTCTGTGGACATCAAGAATCTATCAAGCCTACTCATTGCTGTCCCATCGGACCTGAACCATGTGTATTTCCTTCCCACCAGAGGCAAATCTTCTAGCCCTGCTTCCTCAATAAAACAGTTAAAGTCTCTCATAGCAATATTGTCAAAGGATCTTCCCCTTTTCTCTTCCCTATTGCGGATTGCATTGAAGTCTCCTCCTATACACCAATTCCCTTCACCATACACATTCATTAAATCTAAAATCTCTCTCCAAAGCAACTGTTTACCTTGATTATCACATGGAGCGTAAATATTAAGAAAATAGCATGGAATTTTATCCATCCCCCAAAATCCAAACATACCATAGAACGCACTACCCACAATTTCTTTATTCAAGTCAAATAAACTAGAATTCCACAAGCATAAAATACCTCCAGATCTCCCTTGAGCCGGTTTAATAACCCATCTACAATTGTCACCACCCCATATAGATTTACATTGCTTTTCTTCACATACCTCAACTTTTGATTCTTGAATGAAGACCATATCTGCACCCTCTTTCTTGATTAAATCACGCAGTGCTCTCCTCTTGTTGCTACCACCCAAGCCTCTAACATTAATAGATAGAATCTTCATGGGCAAATCTCGCCTTCCCCTTTGTTAGCTGTCGCAGCCACTTTATGTATAGCAAGAGCAGCCCGATCTCTTTCCTCCATCTCTTTAATTCTTAAGATAACCTCTTCTGCATTGTTATTGTCAATTAAGCCCAATTGTTTGCCCACTGACCACAATTCTTCTGCTTCCCTCCAGCAGCTTTTTCTCAACCCCAGGTTCTGATTTGAACTATCTGCTTGACTTGTGTCAACATCCCTTCTCTTATTTAGAGCTTCACTAGGTAGATCTCTATTCCTTTTTTCCTTCTTCCTTTGCCGTCTTATTTCAACCCTTTTCCTCATTCTTCGCTCCATCTGTCTTTTTCTCTTCCGTTCCCTGGCAAGCCTTTCTACCCTTGACTGTAGGATTTCATCATCACTCGCTAATCCCTCCCAGAATGGTTGTGTGGTCCGATCTTGCTCCTCTTGGTCTTGTTGTTCCTCAACCCTGTATTTCTCTGCTTTTCCTGACATTCGATTAACTGAATCCCTTTCACTGGTCATCAACACCTTTGCTGTTTGTGAATTCTTTTCGGCCTTCTGGAAAGCACCCTCATTTGGGTAAGCTGAAGATTCATTCATACTGGGCTCCCCACTTACCTCACAAATGGGCTGAGTCCCATTTTGGTTAAGCAAGCTTTGGCCCGCAATAGAAGACCTTGGGCTCAACGCCAATTTTGCTTGGCTTGAAGGTTTTGGGGAACTAACATGCAACTGCCTTCTGCCTTCTTTCCCTCCTTTTGAGTTGTCTAGGACGCATTCCAATGCAATCTCTGCAACATCCCCCTCGAGGCCTCCACCCGCCGGCAATGAGTTTGAATTTTGATTTTCTGCATTAAATGAGCCTGCATAATCATTCAGCTTTTTAGAAAACACGTCAACTTCCTTGCTCATGCTCAATGTCTTTTTTGGTTCTTCCGGCGTCTGCTCCGCCACCACCGGAGTATTCAAATGTTCGTCTTCCTCCTCTAATATTTGCCAATCACCCTCCCCATTAGCTTCATCACAAAATTCATCATTAGACTCCACTGACCAATCTTCCGAAATTGAAGCTCCCTCTCTAATCAATGTGAAATCTTAACTCTTAACACTTTCTTAATATTTTCCTGAATAGGAGTCAGAATAAGAATTTTTGCCACGTCCAGTCTCTTCTTTTTGATTGTGCTAGCATCAAGAGATATGAATTTCTCGAATAAGCATGCCACTATTTCAAAGAAACTACTCTTCCATATGTGAAGAGGGACACCTTGGCATCTCAGCCAAGTAAACCTCTCAGCAGCCACTTCAGATGGTGTCCATGGTTTCACGTCAAAGAACCACTGTGCCAGCCAGTCCTTCCCATATTCAACCAAGTGTTTTAATTCCTCAGTATCCTCAGAAGAAAGCAAGACCAAATTCCCTCCCATAGGAGTTACTTTAGCAGAGAAATATCCTTCCATGAGAAATTTATCTTGCAGAGTGCAGATAATTTCTGGGCACTTTGATTTGCCCACAAAGCATTTGCGAAGCCATTCCACATCTTCTTCATCTGCCAGCACCTCCAGGCCAAGCCATTTTTCTTGCTCGGAGTTTCTCCTAGACCATCTATTCTTGGTAAGCCAAGTTTGCTTAGTCTCCTTTACTACCTTTTCATTTTGCGGCTTCACTCCATTCTTCACCACGTCTGCATATGAAGCTGTGATCGGATTCTTACCGATCCCACGCGAGGTGGGGACGTTATGTTTCTTCAAATTATCATCTTTAGAGAATCTGGCCACATTTGCCTGGATTGTCAGTTGCCCAACTTTGATCTGATTTAGTTTGGCCTCCATTTCCCTGGTATTCTTTACCTCCAGAAAACGAACGAAGCCAAAACGACGACCCCATTTGTCCTTCTTCTTTGCCACAAAAACTTGAATCGCCCTTCCACACTTGATGAAAGCTTTCCACATCTCACCAATCTCCCAATCAACAGGGAAATTTGTGAAGAAGAAGGATGTGGCTTGCTCCAACACGCCTTTGCCATAACTTTCAAGTGATCCTCGTTGTCCTCTGTTAGACCCTTTCAATGTCCTATCGTGTCCCAGATAAATGTTGCTGTGGGGTTTTGGGTAGTTATGGTTGTGGTTTGGGTTACGCTCACTCACTGCATCTCTCACATGTTGGGGGTTGCCTCCATTCCGTCGGAGAAGACAGGCCGGAGGGGGGGTAAAGGTTTTGTGTTTGGTTTCTCTCTCTATGGTTGCTCCCTCTCTCACTCATGGTTTTTTAGGGCAGTTAGGTTTAGGGTTACTTTAGTAAATCTGTTCGTTAATGATAAAAACATGAAAATATATATTTAAAGGGTGTTTAATTATTGACATTTGAAAGAATTGTATTTTTTTATAAGTAATTTCATAATTATTCATTCTATTCATGTTATGTAAAATTTTTGGTAATTGAATGTTTGATGTTTGATAAAGAGAATTAGAAGAAAAGAACTTAAATGCAAAGAACTAAAAGTAAGGATCCAAGGATTAAATTTAAAAGTTTGAAGGCTCAAGTGGGATTTTCTCCATTTTTGATTAAGAGCATGGTTCGTGAAGTCCATGACCAGTGCAAAAGGAAAAACAGAAGCATGCAAGGTTCTGCACCTTGGACCAGGTTCCAACCCCTAGTCAATTTGCACAAAAACAGTAACATCAGAGTTCTGCAATCTGCACCCTGTAGCAGGTTCCAATGCCTGTCCGACAAACTGCGCGGGGAAAAAGGAAAAAATAAAATTAATTTCTTAGAGCAACCCTAGTTATCTAACCCTCTTATTTTATTTTCAATATAAATAGGAGTCTTTAAAATTAGGTTTTTATTTTATTCTTTTCAATGTTAGAAAATTATGTCATATCGAAACTAAACTTTAAACAAGGTTAGGAAAAATCTTGATTAAAGAATTTGATTTGTTATTTTATTTTGATTTTTTCATATATTTTATTGTTTAATTTTATTTTTGAGAGATTATTAATTATTTGCAAATTTGAAAACCCTTAAAATTACATTCATCAAATTTCATATAAGATTAGTTAGGCTTTTTTTATGTGTAATTTGTTAGAATATAATTGATTGGTAGATTTGTTTTACGTTTTAATCCTTTACTATAGTATTGTCGATTAGATATATTGTTGCTCTTGAATAACTTGTAAGGATAGATCAATTTGTTTTTCATTGAAATTAATTTCTCTCAAAATAAATACATTAGTTTCTATTATTGGTCTTTAGAGTTAAATTTTCCAATTTTTTGTTTGTGATGTGAAACATGCAATTAAGTAATAAAAATGAATCAAAATTTATAACAGTTGAACAAATCAATTAAGTAAACTTTGAACTCTTATTCATCATAATTTATTTTCAATCCTCTATAATTATCATTTTTTATTTAAATATTTTTTTATTCTTAATTTTAAAAATCATCTTTTAATTTAATTTTTCATTGTGACAACTCTTTTTGTTGGTTTAATATAGTTTCCCTATAGATTCAACACCTAAAGCTACGTTACAACAACTGCTTAGCCAAAGGGTATTAATTTTGCGATGAGACATCAACTAGGTATTTTTTTTTTTCATTATATCCCCAAAGTTGATGATTTATGCATCTTGGCTCCTTAACAAAAAAAAACCTTGTTTAATTAAGTCCTCTCTTCCCCATCATCATCATCATCATCATCATCATCATTATTTTACAATTAATTGGTTCCACCTAAATTTTCTTAAGAATCTAAGTGCGCTCAGAAAGTTCCATATATTATACTTTGTCAAGAGTGTGATCTAAGTAGACAACTATAAGAGCTCCAAATTCTCTAGCTCCATTGATGCACTAAGAAAAGATCCTTTGGTTCATAAGGTGTCAAAGGCCTATATAAGAGTTGTAGCCAATGCAACATGCTTCTTCACATATGACGTGACAAACTTGATTCGAAAAAGTCATCACAGATGAACCTTGAGAAGGTGGTAAACAAGTGGCCTTTTGAAGTTGTTAATCATCAAAAAGAGAAGGATAGGAAGGTAAGCTGTTAAAGTTTAATTATCTTTCTAAGATGAAAGCTCCAATAATATTTTTTAGTGATTTGCTATGTTTTTTGGTCTGTGTTTGAGTTTATTGGTTTTGTCATGCTGTGATTTGGTATGCATAACTATTCTTCTTTTATGGCTTACTATGAGAATTGTATGCTTAACCAAAATAATAATAATAAACACAAAGAATGAGAGAAAGATTATTATCAGTAGGAAGACTGATGTTATGCTTAAATCTTTACACTACTTATGGATGCTCATTTTCTTGGTTGTGTATTAGCATTTCTTAATTGAATTAGTTTGTTTAGAGATAAAGAATGCTGAAAAAACAAGAGAATATGGTGGTGAAAAGAAAAATAAAAGGTGCTATTCAAAAAAGAAATTTTAAATTAATTCATTGTTTTTATTATATTTCTTTTCAAGTTCAGTTCAATTTCGTAATTTTCTTTTCTTTTCCTCTTTTTTTTTATTTTTTTTTTTTATTTGCGAACGGTTTAGTATCATTTTTTCCAAGTCCCGAGCTTGGACTCATTGTTTTGGTTGAGAATTCTAGAAGTAGGTTAAGTGTAATACAAGTATTTCCTTTTGTGTGACCACATGCAGGGACCTTATTCCGACTTAATACTTCAAATTCATGCCGACTTAATCATCTCTTTTCTCTTTATTTTCTGTCTGATTGCATGTAGGGACCTTATACTAGCCTAAAACTTCAAATTTATATCGGCATATCATCTCTTTGCACTTGGTTTTCTTGCTTCTATTTCTTATGTATTGGTTTTTATTCTCCTTTTCTAAATTTTCTGGGCCCAACTTTTTAGGTCATTGTTATCAAACAATTCATATTTTACAATCCAAAATAGTTCATACTATAAAACAAGACACTCATATATATATATATATATATATATTTCTTTTGATATAAAAGATAAAAGATATGTTCAATTGTTTTGAGAAAGAAAATTTTCTAAAAATATGAGCAGATGGTTGTGTACCATAGATGGAGGAAGAAACGTAAATCCATCTTCTATATTTATGGTCTCTAATGGTGAAAATCTTTAGTTTAGGTCAATTTGTTTTAGAACATGCAGGCAAATAATTGTTGAAGTTTGTGGCTAATAAATAATAGGGCAGCGGGTGGTAAATTAAGAGTATATGTGTAAATGCAATAAGAACATGGCTTTCAACCATGGTTTTGTTTTGTTTGTCGATGGCCAATAGGATGTGGCCAAGAGCTTTGGCTAATGCTTTTCCTGCATACACACCTTGTGCAATTTGATTCTTTGGTCATCAGTATATCTCATTGGTGTTATTGGCTCTGTGCATGTATCAAATATGGCTGATCAAGAAGGATTTCAAAGTACAACAGTTTATATGAGGTCAGAGTACTATAATTATTTGTTGGCATTAATTGTTAGTTGGTTAGAGTGGTTATTCTACTACTTAGCTACCATACAGATTGATAATGGGCATTTCAACTTTGAATTTAAATGGCTCCTGTTCAAGTACAAAATATTACGGTTGGATTGCGATTTGGATCTGAGCGTACTTCAACTTGAATACTAGTGGAATTTGAGGATGTCTTATCAAGGTAAATACTTTGATGTTTAAATTAATAATAATTTATATTTTTTAGGAAGAAGATCTCGATTAATGAATATAAAGAAAAATTTGAATGAAAGTAATTACTTTGAAAATAGTAAGTAGAATGATGTTTATAACAGGTTAATTTAATAAATTATCTATTAACTTTTATATTTTTTTTAGTTTCATTTGTTATTTTTAAATTTTTCCTATCATGTATATTATCTTTCACATTTATTTCAATTTCATCTAGTCCATTATCTTTAATGAATCTTCTTCCTTTATGAGAAAATATTTAGTCCTCTAATTATATTTCTTTTGATTTTTTAATCATTAAATTTATATTCATCGTAAAAATAGTTTTTATTATTATCTCGCTAAATGTGTTCTTCAGAAAACTATTTTACAAATCAGACTGTATGCAATCCGTCCTGTAAAATTATTTAAATGTTTTTAATTTTATTTTTTATATTATTTTTTAAAGATATTTAAATAATTTTATAAGATAAATTACATACAATTTACACAATAAAACAGACTTACTCTTAAAATTTTTCGTTCTAAACTTACTAAGTTTCTCTATTTGAATTAAATTAGTTGTTTAAATTTATTACAAATCACTAATCTATCTCTATAAAATATTTCTTGAGTTATCATATTTTATTAAGATTACGGGATCACATCTTCAAAACTTAAAGGACTACTCTTTATGTTAAATATAACCAAATTTTGTGCAGTAAACTATTTCGAAATACTCTCCAAAGTTTATAAACCATTTAGAAAGGAAAAAAATTTTTAGACTAAATTGAAATTAAACTAATAGTTAATAGACTAAAAATTAAATTAAACCTATTTATAACACTCATTTATAACATAATTGACAGGTGTTTCAATCTCCTTGGTTCATCTATCAATATCGATGCGATGAACCTATTTTCATGGGCCTCAATTAGTGGGCCTTTTCCAAGCCTGCAGCCTGCCACAATGCATCAGGCTGACTATTCCAACATCTACATTTGAGGTTGGTTTCAATCTTATGCTTCATGGGTATTAGCATGAAGTTTTTCTGTTTTTGTTTTAACAATACTGCATATGTTGTTATGTTTTGAAGAACCCTGTAAATAAGAAAATGATGAAACAAAATATCTATAAGCCCAAAATTCCATGTGAAAATGGATTACATTCACGAACAAATGCTTTTTCCTGTCGCATTATGACATATGTTCCGTTGCGATAGTATCAACATGGATATATGGTTGGAATAATTTCCCCTTTGGTCAGAACTGATATAGAGTATGGTGGTGAGAATGTATGTATTTTTCTCTTCTGGCTAAATTTGAAAGAAATAAGTAAGACTTCATCTAATATTGTTATGATTTTAAGTTTTTAGTTTTGATTTTTAAAAATTTAGAAACTTTAAAATAAAATTAAGAAGTTTTATAAATTAATTAAATCTCAAGTTTTGATTATTAGTTTTAAATTTTTATACCCAATAGTTTGTCAATTTAATTTTTAATTTTTGTTTTAATTGTTAATTTTAATTTTTTAAATTATGAAAAAAAAAATTAAAAAACAATAACCACAACTATATTAAACAAAGCCTTAATTAATAGAGATGGATTGTTAGTTTTGCAGTGTTGTCATGGCCAACGTCTCTTAATTACTAGCATGCATTCCCTGTTCATCCCAAGTAAAGAAAATTGTTTGAAACAGCTTGATTTTTATCTATTCGTAATATTGTTAGCAAATCGGTAATGATTTCGTTTAAGCCACTCCACCATCAAGCTTGGTTAAAACCATTTCCAATAATCCCACAATACTCATATATGATATATATCAGTTTTATTCCTTTTATTCCGATTGTATCCTTGATAATTGAAGCGGTTACATGGTGCTCTCTGCTGGTGATGACTGGAGTGGAAATTGAAATCTACATCCATGAACTCTTGAATGGAACCAGAAAAGAGCCGCCACTGTTTCACAGACTATTCATAAAACACAAACTCATAACACAGCTCATAACCTTTGTATAGAATCCTTCTATAGATGTATAGTTTCATACTCAAGAATGGTTTGATTCTTCTTACACTTTTATATATTATAAATGAATGAAACTCAACGTTAAACATTAATAATTTAATTTATTTTAATAAATAATATGCATTAAAATTACTTTAATTAAATAATTTTCAATTAACAATAAAAACATGTTAGTAGTTGACTGGCTTAAATCAACTAGTTACACATATAAAGGTACAGGCACTAAGGAAAAATGATAAAAAGTTGGACTATTTAACAGCCAGAATTGAATCTATATTCTAGTTGCTAGTTGGGAGCATAGTTTCTTATTTTTCCACGGGACAGAAAGCAGAACACCAACGGTTAAGTTGAAGCTCCACTAACCAATGTGGCCCATGGAAAAAAAAATTATGATAGAAGCTGAAGTCAACTAAAAACTGTTTTTATTGGGTTTAAGTACCATTTTGGTCCCTCAACTTTACACTTTGGTTCAAAATTGTCTTTCACTTTTAAAAAGTATCAAAATTATCCTTAAACTTTCATTTTTAATACCAAAAAAGTCCTTCTGTCAATTAAATGAGAGGTGTCACGTTAACTTGCCAGCAAAATTATTAGACTTTTTGAATCTTAATGATGTGTAAATCCAACTAAAAAAATTTTGTTACCATGGCATTTTTTTCTGTACACATGGCATATTATTTTACCCATCATATTATCACCTTTTAAACTTTCCTTTTTAATGGAGCCTACATGACTTTTTTTAAACTTTCTTATTCTTTCTCTCTCTCCTCTCTTCCCCTCTTCTTCTTCCTCTCTAAATCTGGGTTTGATCAAACCCAGATCTGGGTTCTTTCACCCTCTCAACTTCAGCCTTCTATCATACTCAACCCACATCCTCTCCTTTTCTTCGCTTCCTTCTTCTTCTTCTTCTTTGAAGCCTAAGAAATGCCTCTGCAACCCCATTCAATTCCGTGTTTGAGTGTCTTCAAATGCTGCTGTTGTGGAATCCACCAATGGCGCACTCCTTGCCTCTCGAAATGAGGATTCCACTTCATACGGAAGACAGTATTTTCCCTTAGCTGCCGTCGTTGGCCAGGTTTGTTCTTCCTTTTTCTCAGTAGCTAACGCCAAACTTTGCTTCTTCCTTGGAACATTGCTTTGCATTTTGATTGAGACCATGGTTATTGTGACAGGATGCCATTAAAACTGCGCTTTTGTTGGGCGCTATTGATCGCGAGATTGGAGGAATTGCTATATCAGGAAGGCGAGGAACAGCCAAGACAGTAATGGCACGCGGATTGCATGCAATTTTGCCTCCCATTGATGTAGTTGTTGGTTCAATAGCAAATGCAGATCCATCCTGCCCTGATGAGGGAGACTCACTCTTTTCTTTTAGTACAGGATTTTTGTTATCATTGATGAAATTCATGGTACCAAACAGAAAATTTAGGATTTTTGTTATCATTTTGGACTGGGTTTTTCTAAGCTACCATCCTTGATTTTCTCTTTTTAAGCTTTCCTTTTTCTGGGTTTTTAACTTGTTTTTGAAATTGCATTCCATTTGAGAACCCAACGCAAAAGGAAAGGGATTTTTCATTTTTGTTTTTTGTTTTGGTTTTTGGTTTAGGAAAACTCAGATCTGGATTGAAAACCTAACAAATTTGATTTGGGATTAGAGAAAATTGAAGGATTTGTTAGATTATAACTAGATTTAAGAGTCAACATCAGATCCAACCGACGATTGAGTATGGTCGATTCCGAAGTAGACCCCGAGCACCATGACGGCAAAGGTAGCCAAAGTAGAGATTCCCCTTATCGCCACGGCAAAAGACACATTGCCGTCCTTAAGTCGAACTTGGTAGGATGAGAATAGAAACAGCTGCAGGTCCTTGAAATTCTCGAGAAGTAAGCTTTCGATCTCGATTTGGGTCGGGAGTCCTAACCAGTTCGGTTCCATCCTAGATCTGGGTTCGAAACCCAGATCTGGAGAGGAAGAAAAAGGGAGAAGAGAAAGAGAAAGAATAAAGAAGAAGGAAGCCTGATTCAATTTTGCAAAAAAGAAAATGTAGGTGAATAGACATTTATTCATTTTGTAAATTGAATAAAGGAAGTGGGTTTTAATTTATGTGATGAAATCCAGATCTGGTTTTGAGAAAAACTTAGATTTGGGTTTGAGAGAGGAAGAAGGGAGAAGGGAGAGAGAGAATAAGAAGAAGAAAGAAGAAGGATGAGCAGGGAAGATGAAAAGAGGACGAAGATGAAGATTAAGAGAGAACCTAGATCTGGCTTTGCAGATGTATGGGAAAAGGTAAGGCAAAGGAGAGAGAAAGTGAAAGATGAAGACGAGATGAGGTGGATGGAAAAAAATTATTATTTTTAATTTAAAAAATGCCAACTCATAAAAAAAAATGACAACTATGTTTTTTCTTTTCCATGTCATTAGTTAAGCAAAAAAAAAATTGATTTGCTGGCAAGTTAACGTGACACCTGTCATTTAACTGACGAAAGGACTATTTTGGTACAAAAATGAAAGTTTAAGGATAATTTTGGTGCTTTTTAAAGGTGAAGGACAATTTTGATACTTTTTAAAAGTGAAGGACAATTTTGGTATCAAAGTGTAAAGTTGAGGGACCAAAATGGTACTTAAACCTTTTTATTGAAAAAAACATTGGTAACAAAACTTTTCTTTTTTTATTATTAAACTTTTAAAATCTAAAAATTATTCTTAATATTTATTTTTTTATTTATAAAATTTAAATTTAAAATTTTATTTAAAAAAAATTAAATTCTTTTTTTTTAAACTAACAAGTCATTAATATTGGTAACATAACTACTTAGTTTAACCTTAAAAGATGACTCAACAATTAAAATTTTAATATTTTAAATTGAAAATATGTAGTTTGAATCTTTAATTAAGTGATAAGGGGCATAAAAAGTAAAAAAGATTATCAATTTTTATATATCTTGTAATCAAATATACTATATAAAAAAAAAAAAACTGCTTAGGTTTTGGTTTTGATAATTTCTTCGCCTCGATTCGTGCAACACGTTATGAAAAAAAAGTTGAAAAATCTCCCTAGTAAATAATTAAGAATAATTAAGTTTTCAAATTTGTTTCTTAAGAAATAAGAAAGTATATATCTTTATTAATGCTCTATTTGAGTAGAAAATTATTAATATTAATGTCTCATTTGAGATTATTGTATAGTGCCATAGCACTAAGTTTATTTGTCTTTTACTAACATAAAAATATAAAAAATATTAATTAAAATTATCAAAAATATCAATATAAAATAT
This sequence comes from Rubroshorea leprosula, assembly GCA_020521535.1. NCBI lineage: Eukaryota > Viridiplantae > Streptophyta > Magnoliopsida > Malvales > Dipterocarpaceae > Rubroshorea > Rubroshorea leprosula. Next base: position 888,102 of record BPVZ01000026.1, on the reverse strand, counting down.
TAATTAACTGTCTCATTATTAATTTATATATTTGGATAAATTGCTCTGTAAAATGGTGCTGCGAACAATAATCCGAGGCCAAAAGCATAAAGTAAGGAGAATGAAGAGGAAAAAGCAACCAGTTCATGCTCTTTGGTCATGGAAGCAGACCACAGAATGAAATGGCCATTCAGAGTTTTAAGTTATGGGTGCTTTCTCAAGTCCCACAGTTTGGAGATAGTGGTTATAAGTTGGGAGGGTTCTGCGTTTTGAAAGAAAGTTACAAAAATCAGGGGGAAGGCAATGGTTTTTGCTATCGGCAACACCAAGTAATGTTTGGAATGAATCGGTCTA
>BPVZ01000026.1:863281-873730 GCA_020521535.1 Rubroshorea leprosula | reverse complement strand
ATTTGAAAAATTATTAAGTTTTATAATAAAATTTTACTATAATTTTATTAAATTATTATTTTTTTATATATGACAAAAAATTTATATCATAAAAGCATCTAACCGATGTACAAAAAAAAGTTGAATTATTGACGTACAAGAACAGAAAATGAAAACAAATTTGAGTTTGGAGAGGCTGGTGGCAGCCTTTTTTGGACATTCTTGAAGATAAAAAAAAAAGAACAGAAAACAAATAAACTGGGGCAAAAAAAAAGAAAAAAGTAAAAAAATAAAAATAAAAAAAAAAGGAAAAAGAAGGAAGAAGCAGTAGCTAAGCTTGTTCCTTTAAACGATGGTGTTTCTCGAGCCACGGGAGAAATTAAGAATCTGAATCTCTCCCTCCGAATAGAGACGAGCCAGTTAAAATCAAACTCACTTTTCAGTCCTACCAATTTTCAACTGTTCTAATGGGTGTCTCTGGCGTACCTACCGTCGACGAAGGTCCCAATCTTGACGCCGAATCCTCCCTCCTATTCTCCCAGCAAAAACCGCCAAGCCAGATAACGCATTTCACTTTGCGTACATCATCTACTTTACGTGAGGTATTGACATTCTCCTGCAATGGAACGCCTTCATACCGCCGTTGATTACTTCTCCTACCTCTTTCGCGACGCCTCCGTCGACCGCATCTTCGCCGTCGTTTACATGTGTTGGGATTGGGCCCAACATTCAATTTGGGCCATGCCCAATAAGCCCAGTCATACATCCACGAGACCTAAATTATGGAGACATACCCACATTGGCAGTGACACGTGGGCCAATGAGATGTATACACATATAGACTATGTCAGTACATGGGGTTATAAATACCTCCAACTACCTTCATGCAAGGTATTAACTCCATTTCGCTTCTCTTTCTCCAATTACTCTTTGGAAGCTTTTCTCTCTAGAATATTGACTATTTGCTAACTTGGTGTTGGAGTGTTTTCTCCAAAAAAACATCCTCGGAAATTTTAGGTGTTGAAGCAGCCAAAGGAATCGACAATGTTGGATTGTGAAGCTGCTTAAACATTTGGCGCCGTCTGTGGGAACCTGAACAAAAAGTACTGTGACTTAACTAGCACAAGCTGAAAATGGTGCACACCTTCACAGGAAACCAGCCCTCAAAAGGCAACGTGGACGACCAGGATAACACCTAGCTTTTGGAAAGTGATCTTAATGACTTCCAACCAATGTCGAGAAACCTTTTCGTGGGAGGAGCGGAACAAGAACAATCAAACACTTCAGATGATGAACGAACATCTATTGGGTATGCAACCCAACCTGAAGAACAGTTTCGTGTCCCAACAGGAGTCAGCCGAAGGCATTCCAAGCAAAATGTTTCGCGACCTGAGAGACCCATGGAAGCTGCTAGGACGACCGAGTTGGAAGAACGAACCCGAGTTTTAGAAATGGTCATGGGAAAAATCCTCTCTCGTTTGATCCCGGACGACCCCTTAATTCCTCTACTGAATAGGGGTGAACCACCGGTAACGGCAGTTACCACCTGTCACTCCCCAACTTTAAGTAATGTAGTGATTCCAACCAAGCCAAGGGGAAGTGGAAGGCTAAATACGGAGCCTAGTTCGTCTAAACACAGTGACGAATTAATGAAGAAAAACGTAGAACTTGAGAAACAGTTAAAAGACCTACAAAGATCTGTGGATGAACTAAAGTGTCCAAGGTCACGATAGCAAGCTTTAGATTTGGACATTGCCCCACTCAATCAATCCATTACCATGGAACCGTATCAAGAGGGATTTAAAATCCCCCATTTAGAAACGTATGATGGTTTCGGTGACCGGATGAACATTTACATACTTATCAAGCCATCATGAAGATTCAGAATGCTACCGATGCAATGATGTGCAAAGTATTTCCCACAACGTTGAAATCCATTGCTAGAAGATGGTGCCTCAAGCTCCCCAAGCATTCTGTAACTTCTTACCCTCAGCTCGCCATGCTGTTCTCTAACAAATTTGCAAGCCAGAGGGAAATTAAACGTACTGCTACTGAATTAATGCAAGTTCATCAGAGGGAAGGAGAGTCTTTGAGAGACTATATGCAAAGGTTCAACAAAGCCACCTTGGACATTGATAACTTCTCTGATACCATCTGTTTATCAGCCCCATTGCACGGCTTGAAACCTGGTTGATTCCTATACGACCTGCTAGAGAATCCACCGAAGTCGCGGAACGAAATAAATGACAGATCAGCAAGTTTCATATTGTCAAAAGACTTCTAGTCATCTAAGTGGCAAGCTGACGATAAACAAAGTAAGGAGCATAAACAGCTTGAAGCAAGGGAAGAGAAGAAAAAGCAGAAGGTGAGCAAGCAGAGAGGAAAGCCATTGTCATTCCCAAGATATGCCAATTATATCCCATTGAGCTCATCAAGATCTCAAATATTGGCATAGATACAGCATTGGGTCAAGAGACCACCTCCTTAGACGCATGAATATCCACGAGCTGACGAGTAAATATTGTAACTATCACTGGAGTTATGTCATAACATAGAAGACTATCAGAGCTTGAAGGACGAGTTGGAATTCTTAGATTGCAATGGAAAATTGGAGGGATACGTCCATAAACCTTTTGCCCAGCAACCCAATCAGACACATTTTGTGCAGGAATATTCCCGATCTTAGGGATAAGGATATCAACTTGGTAGCAACCAAAATTATTACCAGGGGAATCAATATTCATCTGAATCTGCCAAAACCTACAAAGGACGCCCCTTTAACCGATGAGGGCAGGGACAGAAAACTTCTGCACAACATCAAAAAGATCATAGAGGGGTTGGTTACAATGGGATACGTCCACCGTCTGGCACAATCAACATGATTTCTGGTGGCATGAATTCGGGAGGACAAAGTGCCTGAGGTTGTAAAACTTATGCTCACCAGGCGATGATAGTAGATAAAAATAAACCCCTAAAACGACCATTTGAAGAAGCAGAGTGGAAGAACACACCCATCACATTCAATCCTGCGGATTATAAACGGATAGGGAAGGAGCCGGATATTGTGATGCCTTATGCATACCCCTTTGTGGCAACAGTGCACATAGGCAATCACAATGTCAACAAAGTCTTCATTGATAAAGGTAGCTCTCCCGATATTTTATATTGGAGCTGCTTTCAGAAGATGCAATTAAACCTAGCTTCCATGCAGAGATATGAAGGGCCCATATATGGATTTGATAATTAGCCCGTTTCGGTCGAAGGGGTGATAACTCTTCCAATCTATGTAGGTACGGAACCGAGGTTTAGGATGGCGTCCGTTAGCTTCTTGGTGGTTAAGATGGAAGCAGCATACAATGCCATAATTGGGAGAGCTACACTTTGCGAGCTCAAAGTTGTCATTTCCCAGCCACACCTCTACATGAAATTCCCAACCCCTCAGGGAATATGGGTGCTAAAAGGAAACCAAAAAATGGCTAGAGCATGCTACCAAGACACTTTCAAGAAAGTTGAACCCGCTGCAATGCCAAAAACTCCTTTAGTTACTAGACCGAACCAACCGGGTTTGCAGGCAATGAGCATCTCTGACATAGACTACCGTCTAGAGAATGTTGAACAAAAAGCTGAACTAGTTAAGCCAGTAGAAATCGTTGCATTAGACTCCGATAATCTAGAGAAGATGGTGAAAATTGGAACTAAGCTCACAGAGAAAGAGAGAATAGAGCTCCTACAGTTCCTAAAAGCCAACCAAGATGTCTTTGCGTGGACAATAGACGAAATGCCGAGAATTCCAGCAGAATTCGTAGTCCATAAGCTTAGTACTGACCTGACCAGAAGATAAGTGGTGCAAAAACATCGCCTTATAAGCCTGGAGAAGCAAGCAGCAATAGAGGACGAGATACAGAAGTTGTTGGAAGTAGGTTTTATCAAACGGGTTAACTACTCACAATGGGTGTCCAATCCCGTGCTTGTCAAGAAGCCTAACAGCAAGTGGAGGATGTGCATTGACTTCACCAACTTGAATGAGGCATGCCCTAAGGATCCCCATCCACTGCCTAATGTTGAAAAGTTGGTGGAGTGAGCTGCTGGTCATGAACGCATGAGTTTTTTGGATGCTAGTTCCGGATATCATTAGGTTCAGTTATGGTTGGATGACTAGGAAAAGATAGCATTTTATGCATGGGACGCAATTTATTGCTATGTCATGATGCCATTCAGTTTAAAGAATGCTAGTGCAGTATATCAGAAGCTAGTTCAGGTCATATTCAAGCTTCAAATTGGTAGAAACATTGAAGTATATGTCGATGACATGATTGTTACTAGCGTGCGAGTTGAGGATCATATTGACGACCTGAATGAAACATTTCAAAACCTACGCCGAGCACAAATGCGGTTGAACCCATTGAAATGTACGTTTGCTGTGGAATCGGGCAAGTTCCTGGGTATGTGATGCCCAAGAAAGGAATTGAGGTCAACTCGGATAAGGTTGTGGCTGTGCAACAGATGGAGCCTCCTAAGACAGTGAAAGAGGTGCAACGTCTGACAGGTCGTCTTGTCGCCCTGCACAGTTTCATAGCCAGGTCGGCAGAAAAGTGCCTCCCATTCTTCAAAGCTTTGCGAGAGCCAAATAGCTTCCAGTGGACGAGTGAATGCCAATAGGCTTTCGATGAGTTTAAGCAATACTTGGCATCAACACCTTTGCTCTCCAAGCTTGTTGAAGGAGAAAGGTTGTACTTATATCTAGGTATAGCAGATGAGGCAGTCAATTTAGTTCTTTTAAGGGAGCAAGATAAACAGCAGAAGCCCATCTGTTATATCAGCAAAGTCTTGTAAGGTGCAAAACGAAATTATCCTATTGCTAAAAAGGCTACTTTTGCACTCGTTTGCACTGCCCGAAAGTTGAGGGCTTATTTCCAATCTCACGAAATTATTGTCTACACTGACCTACCGCTAAAAAAGATATTACAGAAACCGGAGCTTTCTGGTCGGCTAATTGGATGGGCGGTCGAGTTGAGCGAGTATGACCTCAAATTTCAACCATGCACAGCTATCAAGGGTCAAACTTTAGCAAACTTCATAGTGGGGTGCCACTCGACAACTGTAGAAGAAGCCTTGCCGGCAGGACCGATATGGGCTTTGTTGGTAGATGGGGCTGTGAGCGTTGAAGGATCAAGGGAAGGGGCATGCTAATAAGTCCAAATGGTTTTAAATCTGAGCACGCATTGAGATTCAATTTTAAGACCATAATAATGCCATCGAGTATGAAGCACTCATCTATGGTCTAAAGTTAGCATCTAAGCTGAAAGCGCAGCACATAAGAGTCTTTAGCGACTCCCAACTCGTAGTAAACCAAGTAAATGAAAGTTGTGATGTTAGAGACCCTCAGCTCGATTGCTATGCCTCTGTGGTCAGCAAGATGAAGGCAGACTTTATTTCATTTTGGATTGATAAGATACCAAGGGTAGATAATAGATGAGCTGATGAGTTATCGAAGCTGGCTTCATCGCAAGATATCAATCCTCATAGGACGACAGTTGTTGAGATCCTGGACGCACCGAGTTACACTAACTTGGGGGACGAGTGCCTGGTGTTGAGTACATATCCCTCATCGCTGAGCTGGACTATGCCACTGATTAATTACTTGCGAAATGGTGAATTGCCTAAGGATCCATCTGATGCTTGATTGGTTAGGCGTAGGGCAGCACATTTTACCCTTATTAATGATCAGTTGTATAAGCGAGCGACTTCAATGCCCCTACTACACTGTCTCACTCCTATTAAACTGAGTATGCGGTGAGAGAAGTTCATGAAGGAGTATGTGGCACGCATATAAGAGGAAGGACCCTAGCTCGAAAAATTTTAAGACAGGGGTTTTACTGGCCTGCCATGGTCGAAGATGCACAGGGTTATGTTAAAAAGTGCTCGACTTGCCAATTTACCGTTGATGACATTCACATGCTAGGGGAAATGTTATCTTCTTTCACTTTGCCCTGGCCTTTCGCTCAATGGGGTGTTGACCTCCTTAGATCCTTTATCAAAGGCAAAGGAGGCTGTATGCACCTTATTGTCGCTGTGGATTACTTTACTAAATGGATAGAAGCCAAATCGTTATCCACGACAACTGAAAGAAGATTGAGAAATTTCTATTCAATTCCATATTGTGCAGGTTCTGTATTCCCAGACAAATCATTGTCGATAATAGACCTCAATTTCGAGCTGCAGCCCTCAGGTCATTTTGTAATGATTATGGTATTGAGCTCTCCCTTACGTCTGTGTACACCCTATAGTCCAACGGACAAGCAAAGTCAGCTACTAAGATCATTCTGCGAGGACTTAAGACACGTGTCCTAGCTGCACAGTCCAATTGGGTTGACGAGCTCAACAAGGTATTATGGTCATGCCGTACAACTCCCAGATCGGCTACTGGAGAGATCCCATTCTCCCTTGCTTACGGGACTGAGGCTGTTCTTTTTGTGGAAGTAGGTTTATCCACTAATCAATTTTCCCGGCATGATCATCCTGATAACTAGCAATTCCTAAGAGAAAACCTGGACCTAGTGGAGGAGGTTAGGGAAACATCTAGGATTAAAAATATGGTGTATCAAGGCCGCGTCGCTAGGTTTTACAATAAGCGGGTGCAAGCTCGCCAATTTTAGGTCGGTGACTTAGTATTACGGAAGGTTGGACTCACTAATGCGTATTCACACATGGGCAAGCTCGCTCCTTATTGGGAAGGTCCTTACATGATTACTCAAATCGAGCAACCTGGGTCATACATTTTAGCATATTCACAAGGTCGATGGCTACCATTCACGTGGAACGTTCATAATCTTAGGAAATATTATAGTTAATTTGTATTGTTTCTTAACATGTGGAAAGGATGAACAGTGTATGAATACCATGCAAGTAATACACATAGCATTCCAAAAAATTGTCTAGTTATATTTCTTGCAAGTGTGTTACATGTAATATCAAAGCAAGTACAAAATTTGCCCTAGACATGGAAATTTTAAAACTAAAAAGGCAAAAGGAAAATGTAAAGCCTAATCCTAATCATCCGTTAAATCAACAGGAATGGATGCGTCAGCATGAGCTGGAGAAGGAATGGCAACAGTGGAGATTGGCTGAGGTGCAGGGGGAGTGCTTGAGGGTTCAGCTTCTTCTTCGGGTGCGCCACCCACCTAGGAATCGAACCTAGGCAGGTTCTCAAAATCTTCTCCCTTTTCCAAAACGGATGAAGGCCATATTGGCACTCCATCTTCGTTCAGCTCCCACTTGAGCCGCACGGTAGTATCAGTAGGGGAAGCAAGGCTTTTCCCCTCTTCACCAAACTCTTCACCCTCAAAAAACGCCAGCTCGCCAATTGGAAAGTCTAGTCGGTGCTTTAACACTTTTCCACGAACGTCATTGTAAATCTCTATCGTGGTGTTCATGGATGCCATAGCCACGGCATCCTTGAACATATCAGCACCTACTAGCCACTCTGCTCCTTGAGCTCGCGCAATGCCTATGCAGCGCTGGTGTTGGGTCTTGGCTTCCTTAACCCCTCCTTAGCGTGGGCAAGATCTTGATCAACCACTGCTACCCGCCGTTTGAGAGTGCTGAGGTTGTTCAGAGCGTTGTCTCTTTCAACTTCAGCCTTCTTCGCACGATCCACCGCACGAACGACCTCGTCCATGGGCACCTGGAACCCACTCTCTTTTTCGGCTTGAACCTTCTCCAACTCCTCCTTCAGTTGGTTGACTTTGTTGGCCAACTCATCAGCTCGGCTCTTGGCTGATGCACCCCTGTTGGCCATCTCTGAACTTTGCAAACGGTTCACCTCATCCTCCAAGCTCGCCTTGTCAGATGTCAACTGCTTGCAACTGTTAGTCAGCTCGCGATTTTGCCTACGAGCTGCCTATTCGCTCTCAAACAGAGCCACCGAATAGCTTAACGCTTATAACAACATTTCTACAATAAGCATTTAATACAAAATTAATACAATAAATAACACGATTATTTAACAAAAATACTCACATCCATTAGCTTCAACATAGCAGCGTGACTCCCATGTTACTTAATATAACCCTTAGCGCGTTGATGATCAGCGGGGGGAACAAAATTCTGCATACCCTTAACCATGGCAAGCTGACAGTCGGCTTTAGTATAGCTAAACCCTTCAGGGTATGCGATGCTGGGGCCCATGCTAGATGTTGATGTGGGAAACGCCTCAATAGTGTTACGTGCCTAAGCAGCGGGCACATCAGGTGAGCGTATCGCACTAGACTGACTTCCAGAATTCAATCTGCGCCGAATTAGTGGCATGTCATCCTCAGCACCGGAGTCTTCGCGAGTGCGCCTCTGAGTCTCAACAGAAACGACTTCTACTCTACGCTCGGCATGTGGCAGTGAAGCCGAGTTGGAGCTTCGCTCTCTTTGTGACGAGCTGCGAGGAGCTGCAAGCGACCGCTCGTCAAAGCGTGTTTGTCTATGTGTGCTGGACCCAGCACCTCGAGCTCGCAAGCGTTGAGCTCGTTCACGTTGCCTCTCAAGCATGCTACTCATCTCTCCTGCACAAATAGATGCAATAAAACTCATATCGGTGAAAAACTGTAATTTACAATAGAAATTTACCTTCACTAAACAGGTTTGTGATGTCCACAAACCCGTGAACAGCGAGCACCTCAAGGGTAACCAGGGCCTCCAAATCGACTAAACCCTTCGCCTTTACATAGTTCGTTATTTTATCCTTAGGCTCTAGGTCGTCAGGAGTTAGCATGGGATAGTTCATGTAAGTGTGCCCTAAGCGCCATCGAGAGAGGCGAGCTGCCAAATCGTTGCTGACCCTCTCTGTTCGTGTATCCTGGACAAAAACAAATTGTCTTTTCCATCTGGATACCTTATTCCTCATGTTCGTAAAAATCACCATTTTCTCTCTCCCAGATATATAGTACCACCTCGTTTGAGTGGTACTCAGCCAGCACAAGAAGAGTGATTTGAACACAATGGCCTTCGCAGGTATCTTTAACCTTGCACACAACAGCATAAATCCTATAATAAATTTTATGCTGTTGGGGGTCAGTTTTGTCAGTGCTAGCTCGTACTCCTCGAGAACGTCAAAAATTAGCCCGGGCAGTGGGAATCGCAGGTCGGCATCAAAGTGATCCACATACACGAGTATCCACCCTGTTAGCGACACTGTGTAGGCCCTTTCGTTTTTGGTGCCAGTTCGGAGCAAAATTGTTCTGGGGACGTGATACTGCCTCACTATTTCCTCTAGTCTTTTGTATCCTTTAATTAAGGTCGTGCAATCTGCTATCTCGTGATGAAGGTTTGCCCTAAACCTAAATTTAGCACCCAATGTATGTGGGGCCTTGCGAAGGTTGCTCAGCCTACCACTTATAGTCTTATTTTCCCAACCTGCAACCATGGGCACATCCAAATTCACCTCCACACTTTCCAGCAAGGGATTGCTCATGCCCTCCCCCATATCTTCTCCAACATTGGGAGTCCTTTCTAATGACGACCCCTCAGATGGCGAAGAATGATTATCACCGAAGCCCTCGCGTGCACTCGAATTGGCACTGCTCTCGGGTGTAGGGGTTTCCGGCAAGTCTTGCAGTTCCGGCGGTACAATCATCGCAATCGACTTTACAGACATAACACCCTCTTCCTCTTCCATGCCCTGGTTACCCTGGAGTTCTCCAACTTCTCTAAAAAATTCCATTTGTTATTACCTGAAAGGGTTAAATCTAAAATCCTCTCAAAACTTCGCCTGAAAAGCTTTGGAGTCCTTCGCTGCAAAAAAGCACAGAGAATATGGAAATAGAAATGCCAAAGGAGAAAGAGAAATAACAAAGGGGTTAAGTGATCGTGCCCATGATTACCGTACGCGCCTCTCTGACAACTAATTAAAATTCAACGCGTGGTAGCCATTTATGGCCTGGCGTGTAATGTCCGCTGGCTTTAGTTGTCACGTCTCTTCAAATGCTGAGCCAGCATTTATTGCGGGGATAAGGGAGGGATACTAACCGCTCTGAGTCATATCCTTTCAGAGATCTTGTCTTGCGTTGAAATTTAAATTTCAAAAATGATAAGGATTAGGTCGTAATAAATCCGAGATTCACCTCAATTTAAAATGTGAAAAATCTCAATGGTTCAGGTCGTTACAAATCAGTGATTCACCTCAGTTTTGAATATTGAAGAATACCGGATATTAGGTCATTACCAATTCCTTCAGGACGACCTCAGTATATAAAATCTTTAAACGCTAGAATGGCTAAGCTCGTTCACCATCTACTCGCCTTAACGCTGCTATAGGCGAGCTCGCTACATAACGTATTATACCTGATATACGACGCACGCTTGGTCAAGAGACTTTACTTTGTCTCAAACCTATCTCATTTGGAAATACGAAATCCATCACATGAGCTTGCCTCTACAAACTCGTTGAACTCGTTGACGAACACCGAACCTGTGCAACTTGTT
>BPVZ01000026.1:834029-855806 GCA_020521535.1 Rubroshorea leprosula | reverse complement strand
CGCTCGTGGGGCGGTGAATTTCACGAGCTCAACATGGATATAGTTGTTTTCCCAGAATCCGACTTGAGGATGATGACGATGATTCGAGTGATGGCGAGGATGATGAATCAAATGCTGAGAGCGATTTGTCCGACGTTTTGTTGGCTGAGGTTGATTCAGACGATGAAAGCCTCATCCCCGTTGGTGAGAGCGAAGACTGTAGACGAAATTCATTTCAAAATTGAAATTCATGGGTTTCAGAGTGAAATTGAAATACACGGACTTTACTCTTTAGAATTACCTTGCTGAAATGCATGTATTTCATGTCAATCCAATTACTTTATATTTAGGTAAAAACAAATAATGGTATTGAATTTTAATCTTTCAAATTCAAATAAACTCTTTCAAATTCAGGTTACCAAACAGATCATAAAAGAAACTCTTAAAATATCTCTCGAACCAATTTTCAAGATTATCTCCAGCCTTTCCCTTAAAATCCCTTTTTAACTTCTAAATTCTTAAAATCCCAAAAATAAGAATTTTTAAAATTTAAAAGTCAAACTTACTATTTTAAGCACTTTCTTCTTCCTCGGGACATCACCGATTCCTTCTCCTTTTCTTTCCTCACCAAGATTTGCTCTCACCATGGACAACGACCCAAAAGAACAACTTTTTCTCGCCTGATCTGCTTCTAACATGGCTAGAATAAAAAATTTTCAACTAAAGAAACCAGCCCCCCTGTAGATTTGATCAGCCTCTTCCAAGCCAAAGATCTTGTTACACCCAAAAACTGGGAGCGAAACAGACTCCGTACACTTGTGAAAGGATCCCACAAATGCACAATTCTCTGAAGTGACTAAATTCATAACTAACAATCCACTAAATTAATTTATAAAATCTTAAAATAAAATCTAACTTACAAAATCATAACCTATATCTAAAAATCTATATCCAATTACAAGTGGCTAGCCTTCTAGCTTGTCACTCCCCTTAGTTTCCTGCGTCTCGAATCTCACTACCTGAAATGGTGAACAAGGAAAAAAAACTATGTGAGATAACTTAGTAAGTGAAAATATGGATAGCCTTCACTAAAATTTTAAAGTATGCAGTAAACATTTTAATTTCAAACAAGAAGAAAATCATAGTTATAAATCATTTATGCATAGTAAAATCTATTTAGTGGTCCTCTCAATTAGTCATGGCCAGTGTATTCTCCCAAATAGCTAGATAACAGAAATATCAGTGTACTCTTCCACTGGCTAGATAGCAGAAAAAGCCAATGTACTTTCTTGATGGCTGGATGAACTGGCTCTATAGAAGTACAGGTCGACATGTGCCAGTGTTTGACTCCCACTGGCAGGATAACGGAATTCATGACTATATTGGTGACAAACCATGCAGGAGTTAACAATAAAATTTAAAATTCACAAACCAAATTTAGATTTCTAAAACAAATAATAAAACACCATGTGGGCATGCTCAATTCAATAAAAATAGTAACAACTTCAATTCAAATCAATCATGCTCAAGTGCTAATAAAGAAAACAAATTGGGTTAGATCCTGCCACCATCTCAAAACAGTTTAACATGTGCTTTTAAAGCTTTTATCTTAAAATCCAAGGTATTACTATAAATTTACTTACCTTGCCTTGAGGTATACAACAAGCGAGGAATTCAAGAAGGCAAGGTGCTTAAGGTGATTTAGAACCTATAGCACATCAATGAATGCTTAGAATATGTTTAAAACAACTCCAAAAAGACACACAAACAGCAGGTATCCCAAACAGATTTCTAGACAAAATAAGATGGAAAAATGGTAAGAAATTGAGCTCTTAGTTATCTTGGACGCAGTAGAAATGTTGGACAGCAAAGTGGGGGGTTTTCTGCCATTTAAAGTAGTCCCAAAATGCTTAGAAAATGACCTAAATAGTAGGGATTTCTGCGCAAAAGACAGCAGCAAAAACAAGGAAAAACTCAAGCTAGAACTGGGAAAAAATGGACAGCATTTAAGCAGCAAAAAAAAGGCAACCAAAATAAAGCCAAAAAAAGGGTTTTAGAGCAGAGAAACAGCATTAAAAGTCTACTAAAACTATGATGTAATGTAGCAGCAGATAAAGTCGGAATAAAACAGAAAAGGGAGCAAATTTTTGTCAAGTTCTGGTCAGATTTTGTGCTTAAATTTCCATTTCTTATCAAAAAGTGCTAAAATGGTGATGGATAACAACCCAAACAAATTAGCAGATTGGAGGGTGCAACAACCTAGATATGAAATATTGTTCATGATTTTGACAATGATAAGCCTATTAATCTTTATATGTTGCTAGGAGAAGGAAGAAAAGTTAAGTTTCTTACATATTTCTAACGGGAAGAAGCTGCTGGGCGCAGGCTGGACTTCGGGAGGAAAATTCTGGTGAGCTGCTGGAGATTCACGCAAGAGACCAGGAGAAAGATGAAGAAAAAAAAAAAAAAACAGCCTTAGCCCCCTTTTAAAACCAAATTTCAGTTTTAACCCCCTTAGGTTAGTAAATTTTTACCCTTATGCTGAAAAATAATAATTTCTACCATATAAGTCCCTAACTTAAATTCTAAAATTTCATAAAATTTTGAAATATTACAGTACAGATCTCCAAAGTGAAATCAAACAAATCCTTAAACACCATAAAGTTGGCCATTCAAATCAAGTGTTTGTTCCTCACATGAAATCCCAAATTTTGGGTCTATATTTCGTTTCTCCTCTACCCATTTCACTTAGATTTGTTTACCCACAACCGAAAGACCATCTTCTCCCTTTCCTGGTGAAACCTGATTAGAGCAAGTGGATTGGCCAATTTGGATCTTGGCCATCTTGGAGAAAATTGGGGTGGGTTGACTAGGTAGATCGCCGAGAACCAAAATTTGGCCAAATCTGGTCCCTAAACTTTCATTTCTGAACTTAGTTCGTCCTTTAACTTCAGAAAGCACTCAAATCATCCTTGAACTTTATTTTTCCAAAACCCAAATGATCCTTCCGTTGATGGAAATGCATACTTGGCAAGTTAAGTCTCCAGCAATTACCATTTTTAATTTTCACATGCTTATGTGGAAAAAAAACACCATATCCAATTGATGACATGGAATCAATTTCATTACACGTCACATTCCCACCTTTCCTCAGATCCCAAATCCAGACACTTTTCTTTCTCTCGCCGGTACGCAAGAATTTCTTGTTGCTTCCATGATCATGAATTTAAACTTCAATCTTAATTCGAGAAATCACGATTTTAATATGAATTTTTTCTTTTGGGTTGCATGAGTGTCGGCATGGCTAAGAGCTCCTTCAAGTTGGAACATCCCCTTGGTTCAATTCTCTCCCTTTTTCTTTTCCTTTTTGTGTTAAGAATTAATGTTCTCATGGCTGCTTCGTTTGTGGGATTTTGTTGATGCTGTAAAACCTTAACTTTCTTGATGTGGGTTTGTTGATTTAGGGCTATAGCTTGGAAATTTTGCCACAAAGTTTCTTTTTTTCTTTTTCTTTTGTATATTTCAGTTGTGATGAATGCTTTTTGGTATGATCTGATGTAAATTAATTAAGTAATTGTACTCGATATTTTTAGTATGAGGAAGGGAAAAGTTTGAATTTTTATCATTTATTTTCATTTTTAAGGTTTGGAATTATAGGATGGTTCACTCTACCAGAACCCGGGATTTGGTCCAATCCAATGCTCAAAACTTCTGCAGAAAACTGACATTTTGCTATTTCTTGATTTTTTTTTTTTTTTAACCCATTCAGAGGTAGATGCGAAATGGTTTTTCTTGTATGGAATCACCGTTTTAATGTAATTTGGCTGGTTTTTTATTTTGTGTATTGTTTTCCTCATTGCCGTAAAATACAATGATTTTTCTTTGCTGAATGCAGAAATCGATATATATTTGAAAAATATAATTTTCATTGAAAGATTATAGATTATTGTGCTATTCTTGCAAATGGTTTTCCTTTTATATGTAATAAAATTTGTATTCTTTCATGCATTAGAAAGGAGGCAGGCAGAAGCAGCCCGCATCAGAGAGAAGTATCCTGATAGAATACCAGTATGAAATGTTCATCGCTATTTATGTACATATTTTTCTGTGGTCTTTTTCCCTATTTCAAATGTCATGGTATTAATTTTTGGTGTAGGTAATTATTGAGAGGGCTGAGAAGAGTGATGTGCCTGACATTGATAAGAAAAAGTCAGTTTTGTACTTATTTTGACAACTTAGGATATTATGGTTTCCATGCTGCTTGGTTCCTGATTATTGTGATTTATCTGATATCATTAACTGATGTTATATTTTCTATACACTTAAACTTTAGCGCTTTTAGATTCTGAGATTTTGTATTCTTTTTACCTTTGCTCAAAGTATGTGCCCATTTTTGACTGATAAATGGGTTGCTGTTTGTTAATAGAAGTAGTTCATGCTTGATGTTTTTCTTATTATTTTGAAAGTATTTTTAATTTTTATATGTAGTCTCAAAACTTGTAGGTTATTGATTCCAGTGGATTTAACTAATGAAGATTTATATATACTTGCTGAAGAAATGCTTCCACATGATGGTGCTTTGAGGGGTAGGATGGCTAGTATTTATGTAGGCGATACCTGTGTATTTTAGGATTTTCTGCATAAAAGGCCACTCCCCAGAGTAGGGCTTCTGCCTTTTGTTTTTCAGATCAATGGTTTTGGTATCATGTCAAACCATGCTGTAGTAGGGATCATTTCCGATTGAAAATGACAATGATGTCTTTATAGTAGATGTATTTGTAGACAATGTTTCTAGAATTTCAGAATTTGAGATTGATGTGCTTTAAATTAATTTAGCAATCTACTGTCTGTTGACATGAACTTTAGTTGCCATAATTTAGCAATCATATTCTTTGGTGACCTCTGCTGTAATTATTCAATGATAAATTGGTTTTCTGGTTTGAGGAATTGCAGATGCTAATTAATGCTTAAATAACTCTTTATTGTAACATGATTTACTTTTTAAATTTTGAATACTAATTCTGCATTTCAAACCTTGAACATGCTACTCTGGATGAATTCAGGTATCTGGTTCTTGTTGACCTGACTGTTGGACAATTTGTCTATGTTGTCCGGAAGGGGATTAAGCTCAGTCCTGAGAAGGCCATCTTCATTTTTGTCAAGAACATTTTGCCACCCACTGGTGAGATAAAGTTATATTTTGAATTTTTAATGTTCATGTTTCCTGCATTATTTGCATAATGGAGTTTTTTTTCCCTTATATGCCATTGTAGCTACTATGATGTCTGCTATTTATGAGGAAAACAAGGATGAAGATGGTCTTGAAGAAGAAAGAATCAAGAGTTGCAGAGGATTTAGGGTTAAAGGGGAAAAGGAAAGAGAGAGTGAAGTGAAGTAGATTCTAGAAGGGGAGTCTGCATGGATAAAGAGAAAGACAATGACATGTGCGGCCTGTTTTTTCCATATAAGCATGTGAAAATTAAAAATGGTAATTGTTGGAGACTTAACTTGCCAAGTATGCACTTCCGTCAACAGAAGGACCATTTGGGTTATGGAAAAATAGAGTTCAAGGACGATTTGGGTGCTTTCTGAAGTTAAAGGACGAACTAAGTTCAATAATGAAAGTTTAGGGACCAAATTGGGTATTAAACCAATTTTGAAATATTACAGTACAGATCTCCAAAGTGAAATCAAACAAATCCTTAAACACCATAAAGTTGGCCATTCAAATCAAGTGTTTGTTCCTCACATGAAATCCCAAATTTTGGGTCTATATTTCGTTTCTCCTCTACCCATTTCACTTAGATTTGTTTACCCACAACCGAAAGACCATCTTCTCCCTTTCCTGGTGAAACCTGATTAGAGCAAGTGGATTGGCCAATTTGGATCTTGGCCATCTTGGAGAAAATTGGGGTGGGTTGACTAGGTAGATCGCCGAGAACCAAAATTTGGCCAAATCTGGAGGGATGTGGGCTTGTATGAGTTTATTCAACTAACCAAGTGTACATTTGTCATGGATAGGCCGATCTTGAGTTTTGCTTTGCTTTTTTGGTTAGGTTCTTTTAATTGCTTCCATTTCCCATGTGGTGCCATGTCCATGAGTCTCTTTGACATTAGTTCTTTGACTGGATTATCGTGCACTGAAGAAGAAATTTCTGCACTTCTAGCCATGCCGTTGGGTGTTGAATATGACCACAAAGATCTGAAGCCCTCTTATCTAGCTTTCATGAGATCTGCTTGTGACCACAGTAAGCTTACCAATGCTCAAGAACATATTTCATTTCTGCTTACATTAATCTGCGTTTAATTTTTTAATTTTTGGAAGGTCATCGTTCTCGATCTGAAACCCTAAATGTTTTTGATATATCTATTTATAAATTTTCATAAAAAAGAGTTTCCAACAATAAAAAACTACTGTATTAGATTGAAGTAGATTTTTAATTAACAATTTTCTCCTTTTTTTTTTTTTCCTTCATGACAAAAATTCTGAACCAATCTTGAGGAAATCATTTAACTTTTAATTAAAGCCTGAAAAAGAAAATTTGGTTAAAGGATAAAAAAAAACTTAAGAGTAAAACATGAATGAACTTGATGGAGAGAGGCAGCATGAAGCAGAGCAACAGTAGAAATTAGAGAGGAGAGAACTGGGAAAACGGAGGCCTCAAAGTCAAAGCTATGGAGAAATGCAGAAATTTTGAGAATAAAGTTGGAATTAGAGAATCACAGCTCTCAAGAGGGAGATTTGAAGGGGATGGTGGGAAGGGAAACCATGAAGGGAACATGGCGACAGGCATAGAAATAACAGAAGCTGGGTTTTCACTTTCGTGTTCAATTTGTGTTGTCTTATCAAACTTGGCTTGAAACTTTAAATTTTTGTCTTTTAGCTAAGTACTGGAAAGGCCGGTTTCCGGTGTCCACTTTTAAAAGCTAAGATGAAGTGGCACAATGAGAACGAGAGTGGTGGAAAGCGAGTGCCTCAGGCGATTGCAGCTAGCACCGCTCTTGAATTTACATCCCTCTGCACGGAAAGGAAGAAAAAGGGAGAAGACCATCAGCATATACTACTTAAACATAAATCAGATGAATATCACCACGCATCAGGGCATCATTTGATTGTATATCCCAGTGAAGGGAAAAGAGGGACAAAGCAGAGGACCTTCGAAATATGCCACAAAAAATAAATCAGACGACAACTTAGGTCCTTGCCCAATTGTGATAAGAACCAAAACTGGTAACATTATTATCAAATACATGTATATGATATCCTAAAAATAAACAAATATATTATCCCATTATAATTGGACCTATACACGACTCAAACAAGTTGCTAAGAACATGCTGAACTTCTGCTGAGCTATGCTCACTCCGTATGAGGTTCACTAAGACAGGAAAAACATTTGAAATGTACCTCCTAAATACGTTCCTATCCAAACCACTCAATGCCTTCAATGCTGACACAAGCAAAGCGGTTCTTGCTGACAGTTCTTCCTTTTTGGCTGAACCCAAAGGAAGAATCCAATGTGTAACTTGCTTTTTAACCGGCTTCTCTGGAACATTTTGCGGCTGTGTACAATTCAGATAAATGAGCATTATTTTCTGACACAATGCCACGAGTTGGGATTCAAGGTTCATCTCCTCACAGACAGTTGGACGATCTCTGAGGAAATTTTGGATGATGTTAAGGTAACTTTGATGTGCCTCATTTTCAAAATGAACCATGGGAGGGTAAGAAAGGTCCAGCATTGAGCATGCTTTCTGTATTTTGTTTTGAAGGGCAACCTCAGAGTTCAGTTTGTGAGCATGTGATGCAACCAAAGTAAACATCTCAAAAACAATTGTGACATTGGCAGCTGACAAGAATTGTAGGTGAGTTTTATACAGATCAGTTACAACCTGGAATGATGAATGATAAAATAAAACAAAGATGTTAATACACAGATCTATTGACTTTTCTTCACATGAAAAGTTGCAAATATATGTTAAGGTGAAATAAACCCAGCATGATGATTACCTGTCATGGAAAAGATGCATGAAAATTTTCCCTAAAATATTACAAATATGGCGAAGTAATAACTGTTTCAGAGGATAGAACAAAGAATGGGGAGAAAGAGAGAACCTGTATGATAAGCAGTTGGACTGCAATATGACTCTTCATTCTTGAAACGATGTATGCCATAGTTTGCAGATTATCATCCTCAAGATCTTCATTATTTAAACCATGGTCAGAACTAGTCCCAGTATTAGCATATAATGAATATTCTGGCACCTTGATATCATCCATGGTTCTCAAGAGCTTCATAAAGCCTGGCACCATAGATGCAGCTGCCTCCTTCAAAGCTAGAAAAACTTCTCGCCATTCATCTTCTGAAAATCTGCTTCCCAAATCCCCTGTCAAACGCGATAATGCTGCAACCCCAGTGGTGGCAGGTCCTTGAATAGGACTTCTTATGTATCCAGTCAGTATTGATACCACATTTGGTAGCTGAGCTCTCACCACATTGAAGAAACTGATAAAAAGATCTACTAGACACTGAGCTGCCACAGCCGAAGTTTCAGAATCCCATATACTTCCTTCAAGATGTGGAGAATTTGGACTTTGGGAATCTTGTTCATCTTTAATAAGTACGTCCCTCTTGTCACATACACCACTAAATATAGGGAAAACAACTGAATTGAAAATGATAATCCAGAATGATCGAGAGAATAGATGACCATGATCCTTCAAAATGTTGAAAAGAACTTCCAAAGAACTCTTCCGAATTGCTGATCTTGAATCAGAAGTTAGTTTTGAAAGACCTGAAACAGCAAAAAATATCAAACCTGTAATTCTTAGAGCCAGAAAAGGCACTTTGCCTCCTGGGGATACAATCAAGTTGCCATTCAGAAAGATTAACTTTGAAAAAGCATGATGATGCTATTCTGCATTCCACTAGGGTCATAATTTCTATTGTAAGCTTCAAAGAAGTGATTCAAAACCATCCCTTCATCACATACAATAAATCTCAAGATCAACGTTCATAGGTACCAACAGACCATCAAATCCAGCATACACAATCACTATAATAATCCAGTCCAATGATTTACAGAATTAACTCCAAACTGTTTTTTAATTTTAAACGGAGAAGGTTGATGGGGCAATGAGTGTCAAGTAGACCAGTGTTGAAAACATTTGCCAACAAGAAAATAATTTATTTCAATTGGCAAGGTATATGTCAATTAAAAATACATGTGAAGCAATATATTCTGTTTAATTAACTAACAAGATATCGTCAATCAATCGGCACATTACTCTGCACTCAGTAGTACATGACAGGCCATCATGAATAAGGATTAACAAGCAGATAGCTTTATAAATGGATTACCTTTGAGCAAGGGAACCCAAAAGGAGCCATAATCATCAATGTCAGTCAGACTCTGAACATCTGAACCATCATTTTCAACTGAAATGGATAAGTCATCAACACTGCTCTTCTCAGTGCAAACAAGTCCTCCCTCTGCAAGCTTGACAGCACAGAAACGTAGAAATGCAATTGCATTGAAGCAAACATCACTATTAAATCTGCTAGTTGTGAATGTGAGGAGGCATCTAACACAATCAGTAAAAGTTGTAGTCTCTGTCTCAGTTATATATGGAAAATATTCCCGTACTATTTTTTCCATAGTCTCAAAAGCCAGCAAGACAATATTCTTCCTTTCATCTGCAGCAGCAGCTGTGAAAACCTGAGAAAAATGGCAGAATGATTTAAAGGAGCAAGCCTATTAGAAAAGATAAAAACATAACTATAAAACTAACATACCATAAAAACACTTTTCCACCCAGATTTCACGTTACTGACACGGCTAAGGACCATCTGAGAAATGCACCTAACTATTAATTCTCTAATTTCAGCTGAGCTACTTTTCTGCATGACAATGACAAATGGTCTCAAAAATTCATTCTGGAAATTGTAATTTGCCAGCTCCTCACGCTCTAAGAATTTCATAGCAAGCTGCCGCAATGAATCCATCACAAAGATTGCAACAGAGAGATTCTCTGACAATCCAACTGAAACGAAGAAATCAGAGAGAACATTCCACATACGAGACCAAACTAATCTGATGCGGTTCATATTGTAATGCCTGCAACAACAAAAATATGCAGGGTTTGTGATGTTTTTCTTAAATTAAGTAACAAGGAAGCTTTTCAACACAAATTAAAAAGAGTCTATATCCATCAAACTTAATCAAGAATATACCAAGGAAAAAACATGTACTGAGAACAGATATGGGGAAAGAGGAAGATCAATGCAGAGCTTTAAAGGGAGAGGGGAATCTTACGCAATTTCAACAAGTTTAGTGAGGCTAAATACTCGAGGGTCTGTTGGTGACTGCAGCTCCAACATAGAAACTTTACAAAGGGCTTTCACAAAGGCTACTATTCCTTCACTGTTTAACCTTTGGCTATTGGCAAAAACGTGGTTCAACTCAAAACTACCAATCTGATCCAATAAATTCAAGTTTGAAATGAAGTTATTAATCTGCTCCGATGTCACCAGTCCTGAAGTATTAACTCCAACTGTGTTGCTGTCATATGAACCACCACGAACAACAGCCATAACAGCTGGATTCTGGAGAGTTCCCTTTTTCTTCAAAGACTGTAAACTGATAGACTTCAATGTTTTCTCATCCGTCTCAGGATTAGATGCAGTGAAAAAAGCTGCATCAGTTGGAGCTCCTTCACCTAACAATTGCAGATGCTCAATTCTGGAAAGGCATGTTAATATATGTTCCCAGGCTTCCTGTAGATGATTACCATCTTCAATGGCAATTGATATTATTGCCTGTATAAAATATATAACATCAGAATACAGGTAACACAAAGACACAGCACAAAAACCAACTAACCATACACATGCCACAAAAACAGATAATTTGAAAATTACAATGCAGTTCTTATTAACTCCAGTTTAAAAATTTAAGTAATTGGAAAACTTCCATCACCCAACCTACTACCTAACTGCTGATTGAGAAAAAAAAAAAAAGCCTACCTAACCATGCCTATGTTCCATAAATGTGTAGTTGCAGGGCAATGATTAAACAACAACAATTTTCATAGTTTGTATATCATCAGAGGCTTTAAGAAAAAATTTGCTGATGCAAGCAACTTTTGCTTCATTCTGCCCTAAAGCATAAAAGAAAACTTTTTAAGAAAAAGTTGTGTGGGGAAGATTTCCCTATAGATAATCATAAGTAAAGAATGATTACCTTCACAGCATCCACATTCTTTTGCTTCATATCTGCAGCACAATGAAGATATGTGAACTTGGCCACAGATGTGACAAAAGCATCTCTTTGAGTCTGCAAACCCATTACTGCTGTTACATGTATGGCATGACGAAATCCTTGTAAGCACTGAGAAGTAGCAAGTCTGTCATCGCTCTGATCAAGTGTGACACTGAATGCAGCCAACATAGGTCCCCAGCAGACTTCTACCATGAACCTCAAGATTGCTACATCTGTAACTGCATGATAAACAGACCTGCAACACCAAAGAAAATGAATTCCTACCACTGCAAGACATCACATAGGCATTTTTGGGAAGATTTACATAGGGTTAGAAAATAAGGAAGAAGTTAACAAGCATATAAAGTGGACTGAAATATCCCCTTGTTTACTAATATAGCATTCCTATTCTCAATCTTTTATAATTGGCACCCACCATTCATTGTGGAAATGACATCTACCGACCTAGGACAATCTATAATGTCACAGGTGTATAAAATTGTCTGCACCTTCTGGGCACACATACTACAAACCATAATCTCAATGTTTGGCACACACACACTACAGACAAAGAAGAAAAGAACCAACCAAAAGCCCTAAACTTATGTACTCCAAAAACAGCAAGGTGTGCAGAATTTATCATCATAAAAGACTTACTCAGATTTTCCAGATTTTGCCTTAAACTGCTCTTGGATGTGCCGTATAAGAAGCCCATTTGCACCCACTGGTTTTTCTTCAGTCTGCTTCCCAGTGACTAAATTGAGTATACCATCCAAAGCCAATAGCTTATTAAAGCTGTTCACCTGCTTGCTTTGTGGAACAGAAGAAGGAGCATTCATCTTAATTTCGTTTTTCACAATTTGATCATAGAGCGCACTGAGATACTCTTCTGGCAAATCCTTGCCATCATCAATTCCTCGGTTATTTCGGATGAAATCAGACTTGGTCATCTGAATACCAAATTAATGCAGAATAGAATTAAAATCAGTTCCACACTTATCCATATGATACTGAAAACACAATCCATATGTAGCTACCATTATCATTTGAAAAGCACGAGTGGTGAAAAGGAAAATTTTACTTCCATTTGCAGTAAGAGCCAAACACTAGGGTGCATCATAGATAAAAGAATAGAATCCAAAAGAATTTCAAGTATACATGAGTACATAAATGGAAATGAATGTATCAGATGTAGTAGATATTTGTATACATACCTGCATAGGCATACTTATGTATTCTCAAATAATTCATAGATTATCTCTTAAAGTTAGATAAACATGTTTTTTGTCTTTTAGAAGTTAGATAAACATACTGAATAAATGGAAATTCCACCAAGCAAACACAAACCTCAAGAGTCAATCATGTTGATACATAACAATAACAAACCTTATCTTTCACCATGCTGTTATGGGCATCTGTATTGAGCATTATCACTGAGTAAGCCAGAACATAGGCAGTATCTGCACTAGTGAATGAGTTTGGATTGCATTTACAATAGCGCTCAGCAAACTTTTCCATGATGCGATCAATTTTTTGTGCCTCCCCAGGTAACCTGAAGCCCCGTAGGAAAAACCTTATTGATTCTCCAAAATCCATTGATTTAAAATTGAAAGAGTCTACATATGCATGCATAACTCTCAATGCAAATTCCTCCCTTTCACCTAAATAGTCACCAATCATGGTTTCGTTTAGGCCAGTGGTGTTCTTCAGGAAGGTAGCCACTTCTTCTGGAGAACCTCCAACCTTTTTGGTGTTTATTAGAAACTCAATTCCCCTGGAAGGCTTCCTATTAAACAATGCAATACCTTTCTGCATTTAACCCAATAAAGTTGTCACTAAAACCAACTACTTCATTATGTGAAGAAAACAACAAAATAGTAAAATGAAAGGAAAATATAAAAAATCATAGAAGCCTAGGTAATGCTGAGAATTATCATGACATAATAGGGCAGCCCTCAGTAACTGTTCAGGTATTCTGATGTTGGAAACCTGAAGATATGGTAATGCTCTATTCTTAGTTGAAGCAATAACTACCTGGAGTTCTTTCTTGTAAGCTCGGCGTTGCTCAAGAGTAGCAGTATCAGACAATTCTGAATTCATTTCTGGGTGTGACTCATAGTCACAAACAGAAGAATCTTCACCTGTTGGGGTTGAATGGCTCTCAACTGAAGTGTCAATGTCCAACCCCTTAGGCAGATAGAAATCACCAATCCTCAGTTGTTGGTCCATCCAAGTTCCCATGGACTTAATAATGCTAACCAAGCACTTTACTGATTCATGACGAAAAGTTATGTCCTGGACCAGAGACAAAGTTGTGGTCGAACCAGGTGGGGGCCCTAGAGCAGTTTTCAGAAGGCCGTTTACAATCCTGCAAATATCTGAGGGAATTATAAGAGTTTTAATACATTTTATTAAACCAAAACACTAAATAATGGATGAGAAAGAAACAAAAAAATTTTAAAATTGAAGCTTTGAAAAGTAAAAATATGGCAGTGGCTAAAGTTAATTCTTATTCAGGCCCTACCCTCCTGTTATCTTATTTTAAAGCTGATTATCCAAAGAAAAAGGTTTTAGATTCATAAATAATTTGATCTGCAAAAAGAAGAAGAAGAAGAAGAAGAAGAAGAAGAGACTTGAAATCAGTTGCTTGAGGAACAAACCATTTCCATTTATCCAAAAAAAAAAAAAAAACCTATTTAATTGTTAGAATAATTTCAATTTTGTTAATTGGCATCTTACATGATGTCTTCTACTATCTATACAGTTTTATCCTCCCTTTTTCAAGTGTATTTTAACTAAAGCAAAAAAGTAAAGTAAAAAAAGTATGTAATAGTGTCTGTGTTAAGAACTTAAAGCATTACCAAGCTAGACACTTAGCATCCCTGTCCAAATGATGTGCATGTGTCAGAAAACCATAAAATCAAATATTTGCTACTTTAGTGAAAGATTATAATCAGTTATTATTGACACTTCCCAAAACAAATAGTTTAATGGAATACTTGTCTAATTGTAGCTTTGTTTACCCCCAAAATGTCCTAGAGGGCTTTTTTCACTGTCAATCATGTCTACATTATTCAAAATTCTCAGCCATGCAGTATAAAACACTAGAGTAGTACTTTTAATCTTAGACACTGTTCTTGGTACTGCTCACAGAACAGAATGGCACCCAAATTCCTTTCTAAGTGCTTGATTCCTCCATTCCATCTTTAACATTAAACTGAACCTCATACAAACTCTAAATTAAATCCTTTGGCACTAAAATCAACCTAAAACACCCTGAATTTGTGCTCTGCATCATTATCCTGTGCTACTCCTACATCACATGTGCTGAACCTGACTAGGACTCAATAACAAAAATCACCAGGCAGGGCAGCAGTTGTGGAAATTTTCAATTAATTAGGTATCAATGTAGGGACCACATGCATTGTAGAACCCCCTACATAAAAAACACAAGTTGCAGCACAAACTGAAAATCTTAGCACTCTCAAACACTAACTAGTTTATTTAATGTGTACACTGCCTCTCCCACTTGCAATAATGAAAAGAATAAATGCTCCATAGACAAGTGAAAATACATTTCGCTCAGAAAAACCATAGACATGTTAAATACCTTTCAAATATGTTTGGGGCATCCACATCGCAGTCATAGTTCACAAATATATCAATGATAATATGTGAATCCTGAGAGATCTTTTCCAACATATTGAGGACAGTCATTTTTTGCAGAAAACTGGGCTGGAGAACATTTTCAAGCACCCGGAGGACAAGCATAGGAAAAAAAATACCAATTTCATCCTTCAATCCTGATCTGAATTTTGCTAACAAGATCATGAAAATAGAACACTGGAGCTGGAAAATTGACATTACTGACAATGCACTGTTTTTCAACAAGGACAAACAGAGGTATTGCTTAACAGCACTGAGAAACCTGCATCAGTTATAACACTACATTAGCCTAAAAGAAAATATTTAACCCAGTGCAAAAAAACATAAGTTCTTATGCAATAGTACAACAGACCACATATGACTGCAAAATAGATAATGAATTTTGAAAAAGCCCATATAGCAATCATTTCAAATCATTTTCTTTTCCTTTAGTTTATATCTTCAGAAGATAACCAAGTTTTAGTGTTTCATTATATTCTGAATGGTTACTGAAGATCATCATCTCTTAATCATAGTCAACACAATAAGAAGCACCAGCCCAAGGCTGCTCTCAAGAATAGACCACAAAGCAATACGATCATACTTATATACAACAAAAAAAAGGGTGACAAATTATTGCAGAAATTAAGTCCATTTTTTAGGCAAGCACGAGATCATGAGTACACAACTGTTGAGAAAATCCAGGATATTATGGTATAGATTGACTTGCCTATCATTTGAACGCCAAATTGGACCCCCATTGTTCATAATGACTTTGAGAAGTTCAAGGGACAATGTCTTCCCCCTTAAAAGTATCTGGTCATCTGGATTCTCCTGTGACGAGAATTTCATAGACAATTTACACAAATTCTTAAAAAGAAGAAACCCATCCTCCCTAATTTTACTACCACCACCCAAACCTGATTCCACTCCCTCCTTCAACTCTCTCTCAGCAAATTCACTCTTCTCCTCCCCTTTTGACCCAATAGTTTCACCATATTGCAACTCCTTGGCAGAAATCTGCTGTAGAAGCTTTAAATCAGGAACCCCTTCACATGCACTCAAAACCTCATTTACAAAATTCTGACAAAAATATATTGAACTTCCTTCATTCAAATTCTTATCAGTGAACTCGAGTAGCTCATTGACGGAAACCGTTTTGATAGAAGCGTCTACAGTATCTTCCTCGACTCTGGTGAACACAATGACTACAATCTGAGCTAGAACAGACTTGGCACAGATCTGATTGGTCCCATTCACCCCACCCAAATATACATTATAACAAGTCCTAACAACATTAACAAGACATTCCCCACGGATCAATACGCACGGCGACCGAACAGCAGCGAGCAAGACCTTCAACACTGCAAGCTCGCTCGCCTCCTCGCCGATGCCACCTACCTTGCACACACTTTGTACAATCCTAAAAAGTATAGAATTTGGAAAACTGCTATCGATCTCCCCACGAATGAGGCCGAGAGAGAACAACTTATAGACACATTCCAGAGCAGGCTCTGCGACCTTAGCATAATTAGCATCTAGCGCGAGAACAACGGGATGGAGGACCAATTCGGCGTCGGAAAGGGAGATGCCACGGAGCGGGGAAGCCGAATCAGAGATGGAAACGTCGGTGAGGGTGTCAAGCTTGTCGAGAGCGGATTTGCAGGAGGAAACGAGGTGCGAGTGCTTCCTCCAGGCGGCGTTCTTGATGATCTTGTCAAGCAATGGACCAAGCACGCGGCCGCAACAGGATGGCCCGCCGAGGGTTTGAGACGTCGATAGCATTGGCGTTGTTGCGAAGGAAATTCAGATCTGCAGAAATCCGATCCCAAAGGATTCACATTAAGGTGATCAAGGAAGGAAGAGGGAACGAGCTTTCGTTTTTGTCTTGTCTTGGATACGACTTTTTCTTTAGGAAGCAAGTAGGGGGAATGAAATTTGCTAGAAAATGCGAGCGGAGGAAATATGGGATACGGAATGAAGAGGGAGGGCGTACACAGCACTCGCACTTTCGAGCTCCTTTCTCGGTCGTTTAACGAAGGACTCTCTTATAGTCTTATGCTCTCTGCCTGTCTTTTTTTTTTGTGAAAATTTTTTTATTTCTTTTAATCTTATTATACGAATATATTTTTCACCCTTTTTTTTCGTATAATGTTAATTTTATGGAGTTGGATTTTTTTTTTTTTTTCCCTTCATAAAGTTGGGTTTGATATGCTCCATTTTTTAAGCTGTAACTGAAAGGGTTTAATGTTTGTTTAGTCACCTACTAAATGTTAGTAACAAAATGCATCCGTTTCCAACAATCTTCTTCATTGCTTAATAAATCTTTGGGTTGGGTAAATATTAAATTCTGCCTCCAAATGCCAAAAACTTGAGAGACCTTTCAAAACTTAAGACCTTTCGAGTTCAAATATTAAGATGTAGCCAAAAAGGATTTGAGAAAAAAAAATTCTAGAGTCTTTTAGTTTTAGTTTAACTATAGTTTTTTTATTTTGATTTTGATTTTTATAAATTTTACAACTTTATTGGGAAATTCATTTAGTTTCATGTGCTTTTATAATATATTATTATCATTATTAGAAAAATAAAAATAAAAATAATTTTAATATTATTAAAAAAGTTCATATTTAGTTATTATGGTTAAAATTGTTTTAAATAAGTTTTTAGTTTTGATTTTTAATATTTACAAAATTTATACAACCAAAACTAAAAAAAAACTACAATCATACTAAGAAGGTGTTTAGTCTAGTGGTTTGAAACTAACAATTAGTGATTTCACCTAATCTAATGAATAAACATGTTTTAATTATTAATAACAATTATCAAAAGAAGAGTACAATTATAAGCACTATATAAATGTAAAAACCAACAATTACTAACAATTTAAGTTTAAACTTGTTAGGGATTATAGATTTTGGCCCAAATAGTTGCTAGACAAATGGTGGGTTTCGATTCAAGAGTCATTTATGACCTAATAAAGGCTTGGACTATGGAATCTTCATCACTTGGCTTGGATTCCAAGCTATGCCCTACTTGGTCTGGTTTAATGTTTAAACGAGTGTAATACCTTATATTTTTTGGGACATACTAAAATTTTTTAGGCTTAACTTGAAATAAACTTGATAGTATTCATTACTTAATCATGTGAATATTGAAATAAAATAACACAAGAAAAATGAAGAATTGGTAAATACAATATATATTATAACTAAAGTTATAAATATAAATATATGTCCTAAACACTTAAAATTAACAAAATAAATTTGCCAAACAACTAATTAAGCATTAAATATGCTTTATTAGTTCAACAAAGACACATTTCTTATACCCTTTGCAATTTGATGTATTGAGTTTAAAATTTTAAAATAATCCATATACATGTTCACTTCGAATACTCCTATCAATTCTCCCTATAAGCTATTAGATGCACATACACAATTTCATAGCCTAAATGTCTAAGCACATAATTATGGAAAGAAGATTCCAAGAGAATTCAAGAGTAACAACTTAAAGTGAAATCAAAATCCTTAAATTTTTCTCTAGAGAAACAAGATTTGTAATGTAGAAAATAACAATAAAAACACAAAAGAAAAAGAAAAAGTTAAATATATTCAACTTGAATACATATTTTGACATATTGACATGTGATTATTAGTATAGATTCAAAGCAAAATCAACTCAATTTTCCTTATGATCCTTCTTGTATTGTTTATTTTTGAAGACAAAACAATTTCCTATCCTTTCTATATGTAACATATAAAGATCCCACCAATAATGCCTTCTACATCAAACTAGTAAAAAATTTCAATAGGTTATAGAAATGGATTATGATTCATGCACCCTTTGATTCAACACCCGGGGGTGCACACTCTACCAAAAAATTTTAAAAGTAAAATTACAAATTTACCCTTTCCTTTTTTTTTCTCCGAGGTTCTCTAAGAGAGCTTAGTCTGGGTTCTTCGAGAAGAACCCAAACCCTTTTTTTTTTCTCTCTCTCTCGGTCTGGGTTCTCGGAGAACCCACCTCTTCTTCTATCTCAATTCATTTCCCTTCTGTAGATCTAGACCATCTCTTTGCATCTCATCATCATCACAACCTCCACCTCCATCACCATCCTCAATCATCACTGAAATAGAAGGATAGGGGCATAACCATAGATCCCTTTGTTTTCCATCACCATCGTCACCATCACCACCATCATCATCTTCTTGCTAAGCAGCCCCCAAAAAATAAATAAATAAAAGGGTTAAGCAGATCTAGTTTTGGGGAAGGAAAAGAGTTTGGCAACTAAAAACACTAGACAGAAATGGTTGAGGAAGATGGAGAGACAAGAAGAAAAAGGGGTATTGAGAGGAAGATGACTTTTAAGGTTAAATTTACAATTTTATTCTTAAAATTATTTGGTAATGTAGAGTGTGCACCCTTGGGTGTTGAACTGAAGGGTGCACAAAGCATTTTCTTATAGAAATATACTAACCGCCAATTTTTGCAAAATAATGGAATTGAATGAGTTTGAATGCACATGGTAATTTCAAAAGTAAGAATTTAAATATTTAATAATCAAAATACAATGGATACACATGGAAACAATGCATGCGGTGAAATAGAATGAAAAAAACAATAGATAAGAAAATTCCCAATGATTGCTACCAAATTTAAATAGTAGCATCTAAAAGATAACAAATCATGTTATAGTATGGATGTGAAAACCAACATAACGCATGAAATATGTGTTTGTAGAGAAGGATATACGTAAAAGATAGAGGAAATGAAGGCTACACTTCTATTTTATTTTATTAAAGCAATAACATAGTAATTTTGTATATGTACAAACACTAAATTACAAGTGTACATTGGTTAGATACCAATTGTACCTATTAATAAAATTATTTTTGGCAATTAAAAACAAAAAAGAAGAGAACCAAAATAGTATCACAAAAAGAATGAGCCAAGACTTGCACTTCACCATCCAGTGAAAACACTTCTAAAATAGAAAAACTATAACAAGAATTCTTTAGGACTTACATTAACAAAAACCAATTAATTTTAACTATATTAATAAGAAAAAATAAATGAGAAGCTTTTTAAAAAATAAATCCAATGGGAGATGCAAAAATTCAATTGTCTTACCAATGCCAATCTATGAGAAACTTCATTAAATATTATGTTAGTCATTTTGTTTGAAATCTAGCCTTCATCATCTAAGCTCAAAATTTTCAACCCTAATATATTCCTAACTCCTCATAGAGCCATATATAATTGCCTATAACTAAAAATAGACCTTAGCAGATATGTTCTAACATGAGAAAGAGTTTGCCCTTGATTTTTTTTTATTTTTTTTAGCCATAGCAAAACACCTAATTAGAGGAAATTGTCTTTGTTGAAATTTAATTGGCAATGGATGATTATAAGATGTCATGATGATTTAGGGGATTAATACTAACTGGTCTATGTTGTTACCTGAAAGAATCTTAGCCTCAATAACATTATTTCCCATTTTTGTAATAAGTAACCTTTTCCATTGAATAAACTATTTGACTAATCAATATTCCTCAATAGCATAACTAGCACCTAACTTTAAAATTCAACTTATGGTTTGGAAGTCTAGAACTTGTGAATGTATTCAATACATTAAGGGAATAAGTCACTTCATCATTTTGAAAGTTAGCACCAGCCTTGCAAATAAAGTCTAAACTTAACTAACTTCTCTCTTTACCATGAATGAAATATATTAAAAGATCATTTAACATAGCAGAATCATTAAGAGTTGGAGACACAATAGCATGTTTTTAGAAAAACTCAAAATCATTTATTTTAATTTTTTCCAAGTTTGGATATATAAAGTCCACTAGTTTAGCATGCCCATTTTCTAGGTCTTTAATAAACATCTTATCTAGATTGTCAATGATCACTTCACCATCAACATCTTCTCTAACTTCTCAATTACCAATGTTTAATAAACAATTAGAAAATTCCCTCAAATCAATAAGATTCTATTTGAAAAACTTGGTTGTAGCCTCATGTTTTTCTTGTCAAGGTTAAGACTTCAGAAGAATCCCACAACGATAAAGAATTTATCATTGCATTTACTCTCTTGGCTTCCACCATAAAGAACAACTAGTAGTATATATCTAAAATCACCTCTAACGACCACAATTATCCCTCCAAATGGTCCTTTAGAACAATTAAAATTAGAAAATTTCAGAATGTCTAATATGGTTTCGTCTAATGCTTCAAAATAGAATTTGTATCATTGGAGCTTTATCCCATTAAATCAATCTCATCTATGACAACAATTTAGCTTAAGAAAAGTCTATTTTGATGTTGAAAGTCAAATTTTCATTTATTTCAATTGTTCAATTGGGATTGCAAATTTAGAATAAGTTGTTCTTCCCTTAGTAAGCAAAAGTATTATAATACCACTAAAAGCAACATTAAGCACTATTTCTCTTTTTTATCAAAAGGCTACAAGCAAAGTTTTCCAAATCAAAGATTGTAGGTTTTTCCATTCTTGGACCTTCATCAAATTAGTCTCATCTTAACCCCTCTAAAATCTTTTTTTTTTTTTTTTTGTAATGATTAGTAGCATAACAAAAACTATGCAAGGATATTATTTTTATCAAAGCATTTCCTATAGATCAATAACAATTTTTTGATCTAAACTTTTAAATTTCTCCACTAAACTGTGAAAAAGACTATGCATATATTTAGTTTACACAAATAAACATTGAAAGCAAAGCCAAAAAATTAAAATGATTAAATGTACAAGTATTATACATACTTAAAACAATTCAGTATATTCCATTCTTTGTATCATATATGTATAATTATGAAAAATTAGGGTTTTTCATTTTCAGATAATGATGATTTTGTCCTTTGACCTTATAAATA
>BPVZ01000026.1:803321-815073 GCA_020521535.1 Rubroshorea leprosula | reverse complement strand
TAATACTAAGTTATTAACTAATACTCATTTTATTAATAATATTTTGATAAATTTAATATTGAAACACCATTAAAGAAAAAAAATGCACTCCTCATTGAAAAACACATTTCTGTTTGTGGATTCATATTATACCCCTTCTTCCTTTCTTCTTCCACCGTCTCTCTACTTCGATTCATTCGCCTCACTATTGGACGGAACGGGTTGAGAGGGTATTAGGTTCCAATTTTTTTCAGAACGATGGAATTTCAGACGCTTCCTCTGTGATTTTTTATTGATTCCGCGAGAAAGAGGTTTCCGGTGACAATTAGTTAGTACTGGGTCGGAATCGAGTTCTGAGGGGAAGAGATGTCGTCGAGGATAAAGGTGGTGGTGGATAAGTTCGTGGAAGAGTTGAAGGAGGCGTTGGAAGCGGACATACAGGATAGGATAATGAAGGAGAGGGAGATGCAGAGTTATATTGAGGAGCGCGAGCGCGAGGTCGCCGAGCGGGAAGCGGCCTGGAAAGCTGAGCTCTCCCGGCGCGAGGTCGGGTTTTATTCTTTGCTTTTTCATTCTTGCCTTTTAATTTACTACTGGTTCTGCATTTGATGCGGAATATGACTCTTTTAGTTATAAAATGTGAATTTTGTTGATAAAGTAACTACCTTGTTGGAGGAATTTTAAATGTTGGGTTGTTATGGTGGTGGATTGGAAAGTATAATCATTTTGTAGAGGTGTTATATATATATATATATATATATATATTTGTTTCATCGGCTTCATGACATTGTAGGGGTTTGAATCCTGAACTTGACCCAAATTAGGGTTTTTAAGTCAGTGGGTACATTGGCTGTTATGATGCTCTTGTTGATGCAAAAGTCGTTGATGTATCAAACGAATAGTTTCAACTTCCAATTAATTTTGGCAGTTTTGCTGAATGCATCCCATGACTAATAAATCTCGCTTGTCATGGCTTGACATTTAGTATTAAAAGACACAGAACAAATGGCAGTTTTTTCTTCATCTACCCTCACCCAACCTTTTCGTTTTGTGTTGAGGTATTGCTGCCGTTTATTGTATTTTTTTCACGCACCTAGAATTAGTGGACTCTTTCACACCATTGGAAGCTACAGTTTCCTAAAAGCTGTGGAAGATTTGAAGTACAATAGTTTTGTTTTTGTTATTGGTTGTGCTCTGCCACTTGGATGCTTCACCTTGATAACGGGTTCTGTGGTCAATTGAAACTTGCATGGGGAGGAAATTAATGTCATTTTTACTTTTCTGTTTCCCTTTTTTTTTATTTATTTCTCGAAACTGGGTATCATCTGAAGTTCTTAAACTCTTGCCTGATGTCTGACCTGGTTTGGTGGGTTAACTTGTTTCTTCAACAAATAGGGGCCATATTGGCTAGGTTCTCTATGTTATCGTGTTAGCAATTGTTACTGCCTTTTTTCTTTTTAATATTTTCTTAAAAAGGAAATGGTATAGATGTACTTCATCTCAGTTACAACAGTGTATGGTCAATGATAGACTGATAGTTATATTATTCTTCAAATGTGGGCATCCATTGATATGGTTATTGGTGCATCCTTCATGAGCATAAGGTCACACTCTAGTAAAAAAGCATGCATATAAGGATGTCCTGATTTGCTGGAGAATGCTGCTACTTAACAAATTTTCTCACTTTTTATGTTTTTCATTGACTTTCTTTCTTTTTTTCTTGCTATGCTTATTTTTTGTTTATTTTCAGTTTAATCTATTTTAGCTGTTAAATTAAAGCTCTTGAAACTTCTATGTCTGACACAGGATCTTTAACCTACTTTGGCCTCTGATAGTCAAATTTGGTTGATTGGTACTACCAGTCTGAATTGGGTTCCTGGTTCAAATGTTGTAGTTGCTATGTGGTTATTTTCTTGTCATGTATCATTGTATCTTTGGTGTAATCTTCTTGTTATACTTTACATTAGTTAGGAACCAATTAGAGAAGTATAATTGGAAACTCAGGTAACATAATAATAGAGTTGTGTACCAAATTCCTTGCTGAATGGGATGTGTTTGTTGGCTGTGAAATTTTCACTGAGGCTTGCACCTGGATAACCTTCAATGCAGGCACATTTTATGATTGCACACATATGTTTTTGTGTTTCCTCATTTCTCTTATTTTTGTTATTAGAATTCAGAAAATAGATGTTATTTCCCATTGTCTGTGAAGAGATATGCATGACAATCTCTGCTTTGATTTAAGTCAAGAAACAAAGAAACATCAAACTTGAAATTATTCTTGTTATCTGTTACAAAAAAGTTATTCTTGATAGAGAAATCTTTTTTGATTTATTTTCGTCTGATCTAAGGTAAACTTTTCTTTTGTTTTTCCTTAAACTCCCCAACTGTTTATTTACATTTTCAGGAAAGCCAGACAGCTATAACATTCCTGTCCCCGTTATTAGACCATATAATGAGGTGGTCTTCATGGTGCTTGTGTTAGCATTTTGTGGTTTGTGCTTGATTTTAAGTAGATATTCATTCATGCAAGCAAATGAAAATGAAATTAAACTTGTGAACTGTGACATGTTTTTCTGTTGAGGTGTTATTGCACCTGTTATTGTAATTTAATGATGAAGCATTCTTCATGGTGCCTTTGATAGCACTTTTGTGGTCTGTTCTTGATTTTAAATATATATATATATATATATACACACATTGATGAGAACAAGTGGAAAGGAAAATGAACTTGTGACATGTGTATGTATTGGCCTCTAAAATTGCTTCTTTCAGTCAGCTGATTTTCCTGTTCGTTAGTAGTTCTGTTCCTCTACTATTTCTGTTATGTTTTGTCTGAAGGATTCTTCTCATCTTTCAGGCAGAGATTGCTCGGCAAGAGGCCAGGCTGAAGATTGAGAAAGAAAACCTTGAGAAAGAAAAAAGTGTCCTAATGGGAACTGCATCAAACCAAGATAACCAAGATGGAGCTCTTGAAATCACTGTAAGTGGTGAAAAATATCGATGCCTAAGGTTTGCGAAGGCAAAGAAGTGAGTCCACACAATTGAAAATGATGAAATCAAATGGGAAGAATTCAATGGTTCTATTTAATATCTTCAAAATTACTCTAGCTATTTTACTACTTTAGAAGCCTCAGTATTCATTCTAGACGGATTCATTATGTACATGCAGTTTTGCTTTTAGAATGGTACAAATTTGATTAAACATCAAGTGGAAAAGGGATGCTTAATGGTTCATCAGAATGAATAAATGGCTACTACTTTCTACTACTTTCTTATTTCTTATGAGGATGGTAATTGTAGAATTGAAATTTTGCATGGGTAATTTCTTTTGGAAGGCATGATCTTTGTATAGGTATGGCTGAATCATAAATTAAGTACCTAAACTTTGATGAAAAAAAAAATTTAAGCACTTCTTTATGGACAACACTGCTCTCATCAAGAGTTAGCAACACTCTTTTGCACTTTTCTTTCAACACATCTTTGCACTCTTTTTTCAACTCTTTGTGTGATTGGCATACGTTGTAGGTATTTCTCTATTGTTGGTTAACATGTAGGAGATTTTAAATTTTAAGTAAATTATCCTGCCAGGTGAACTAGTCACTTAGAAAGTGTTGAAACAAGAGTGCTACCACATAATTGGACAAGGGTGTGTTGAAAGCTAAGCATGTGTAAGAATGGAAGGTGCTTCCATAGCACGAAGCAAATGAACCTTAGAAGCACAATTTCACTACATACCTAGAAAGGCTGAAGAAGCAATGGAGAGTCCAATTCGGGTAATTTTGTTATTAAGTGAAATACGTTTCTACTTTGATTTTATAAGATTCCAAGTCTTAATTCTCAATTTTGGCAGGAAAATGGAATTCTTTTCACTTAAGCCAAGATATCATAAATCAAATAAAAGAATACGAGAAATTCTCATTCGTGATTCTTCTGAAAAATGTCACTATAACACTTCGAAAAGAAGTATCGTGTGATTGTTTCTGTTCGGTTCATTGATGAATTTTAATGATGTGCTAAAAGCATACTATTCAATGAGTTCTGTTTTAAGTGTACAAGTAATCTAATTGAAGGGTTTTAATCTTTTTTTCATGATTAGAATCAAAGCTTATCAAGCTTTTATTCTCCTTAATCAAAGTTTTAGATTCAAATTAATATAAATTGATTCAAACCAATCCCACAAAATAAAATTCAAAATATTTCCGAAAGTGTTCAGATCAGTATTTCCGAGTTCGAATCAAAAGATTTGGAAGGGATATTTTTGACATTTCAGCGAGTGGTGAATTTATTGAGCATATTTAGCAAGTCAATTCCTTTTTTCCAAGGCAAATTATTTGAGATTTAAATTGAAAAGATAAAGAATACAGTGGAGATTTATTGCAACAACTTTTAGGCCATGGACAACAAAAAGACTCATTGAAAAGGCAAGTGACTGCATCTTCCTATCAACAACTTTTGCCATTTCAAATCTAGGAGAGCAAAATAAATTCTCAAATATTCTAGACCTGAAAAAACAATAGAGTTGCGTCATTTGAATTCTTAAGAAGATATAGTCTTTTTCTAGGCTTTGCTAGAAGTTTTGTGAGATTAATTGAACCCCTTTCTTGAAAGATTTCTTTGGGGGTTTTCTTTGTTTACATAAAGGGTTTTATTTCTCCTTGAATTGGAATTTGATTTTTGGATTGGTGAGTGAAGTTGAGAGATATCTCACTTGTAAATGGTTTCTAACACCCAAAAACTAGATGTGAGGGTTTAATTTTGTATCCACAAGCAAAGGTTTGTACCGATTTAATTTTGTACTTGTAAGTAAGAGGAACTAGCGGATTGAACTCTTAAGCGAGGAGGTTTGAGGGAGTAGATGTACCCTAAGATGGATGAACCACTATACATTATGGTTTGATCTCTTTTTTCTTACATTTTTTATTTTTTATTTTTATATTGTTTGTGTGATTTTTCATTGCTTAACTAAAACAAAAACTTGAGTAGAAATCTAAAAGTTTTTTAGATTTTATTTCAATACGCAATTCACCCCCTCTTAAGTAAGCCTTTGGGTTTTCGATTTCAATTTATGATAATGAGTTAGGCAGGTTATCATCAATTTCTAGAAACATATTCTACAAATAGTAGCATTTATCATCTACCTTGTTTCATCTAAATTAATAGAATTGTGCATACGAGTTATGATTGGCATGAATTTCAAGTTTGTTTTTTTCTTAAAATCTAAGTTGCAAAACATATGTCCATTAAATTGGACCCGGATGCAATTGATGCTTTTGTGAGGTTAGAGTGCACAAGCGGTTGTGACTCCATAGCTTCCTAAAGAGAGTGTTCATTTTCATGGGAACAAGATCGTGTAAAATAGTACTTGTACAAGTTCAAGAATTCACAAAATGAAATTAGACACAAGATGAAACAAAAGGCATTGCAAGTAGTTGTGGAACGACTAACTAATTCAGTTACATAGAAGCTGTATGGGTTTTTGTAGGATGATGTGCCCATAAGAAATATAAGGGTGTGTTTGGCATTAGAAAACAATGTTGTTTTTCATCTCCATTTTCTAATAAAAATGGAAAACGAGTAGAGAAGTTATTTGGTATTTAAAAATGAAAATCATTTTCCGGGGAAAGGAAAGGGAAAAGGAAAATATAGGAAAACGGAAAACACTCAAAAGTTTTTCTCCAAAATAGAAAACACAAAGGTCCTCAATTGAAAGGAAAAAAAAAAGTTACGCATGAAGGGACATTAAGACAAATAGAAATATATGGGTTAAAATTGTTAGTCATTAAAATTTACCACCTACATAAGACTTAATATCCGATGAAACCCTCGATCTACAACTTCATAACTGCCTTATCCTCTCTAGATGGCTTCAACCCTCTCTCCAATGGCTTCCTCTCGTTGGTAGTTTCCTCTAGCATCACCCATTAGAACTTGTTATCAACCATTTGGGATCTCCTATTTCTTAGAAAAGAAAGTTATCAACTGGCTTTCTGTTCGATTAGGGAACTTGCTGTTGGCAACTCTCTTTCTAATTTGGGAAATATTGGGTGATGTCTCTTATAGCTTCTCTTATCTGATTTAGGGGAGATGTTAGAAAGGGATATGGAAGAATGTTGCAGAGGAGAGAGGGATGCAACAGAGAACAAATCTCGTTGGTTATAAAAGCTCTGTCCAAATCCTCGACGATCAGTGAGAGGGTGCCATCTTAATCAAGAAACAAAAGGATTTGTTTTCCTTTGGAAGCATTTACAATATGTTGAAACCTGCTTAAAGCCAACGGATGATGAGTTTGTATCATCAAGAAAAGTTAAAGATGGTAAAAAAAAAAGTATACTAGAATTACAAAATAGAGGAACGAACCTTACAATCCAAAAATTGTGCTCGTCGGTTTCCAATAGAGAAGCAGCAACAAACTTGACCCTAGTAGGTGAAGAAATTCACATGGTCATTGATTTTGGTTGCTATGTTTTCAGTTTCCAACTTCTTCAAGAGCTTTTGAGGGACAAGAAGTGCTAGTAGAGTCTGGGAAAACAAAGGCGAGTTGGACAAAGACACTGTGATCCTGACACTAAATCCTGATTTCTCATAAAAACCCACCACAGTGTGGTTTGTCATCCTTGGTTCTTTAGTAAGCTTCATATGTAGGTTCTATAGCCATGGGGCTTGTTTCTTAAAGTCTCACAATTATTGAGAATTTGACAGAATTAAGGATGTTTAATTGCCATATGATCCAATTTGCTAAGTAGGTCTGAGTTTTTATTTATTTATTTATTTTTTTGATATTTGAAATCAAGTTCTCTGCAAATCCTAACTTGCTACGATTATATGACTTTAGGTTACTGTTGTTAATTGTAACAAAGAAAAAAAATTAAGAGTGATTTTTTAAATTTATAAAAATTAAGGGACTAAATATTATATATAAATATTTGGTCATAAAATGAAATCATTTCCATTTGCCAATCATTTTTTTGAAAGTTTCTACTTTCTAATGAGTATGAAATGGAGAAGGAAAGAATAATGGAAAATGAAAAAAATTCTCTTACCAAACACACTAGATTTCTCACACCATAATAAATACAATGTAAACTACTTTATTAACAATTAGTTTTAGATTAAATGTTTACTTGGCATTAGAGCACATACTCAAATTGTATGTGCAACCCAAGAGTGGTTGTTGTGAGCTCACTTGTACACAACTTAATTTGGAAAGGTTATTGTGAGCCCAGTCTATGCACACAAGCCAGGAGGGATGCTACAAATTTGCAACCCAAGAGGGTTAATTGGAAGCCCTAGTGCTAGAGGTGGCAAACAGGCGGGTTGGGTCTACTTGGGTCATGGGTTCTACGGATTGGGTCATATGTAGGTTGTGGGTCAAGAAGTGCTAACCCTAACTCGGCCTTAATGGATCACGAGTTAACCCACGGGTTAAATCTCTTTTGTTATTTTATACAATTAGTTACATTTTTTATATTGATTTATTAAAATTAAATGAAAGTAATTTTGAACTAAATATTATAAAATAAGTATATTTTTAAATCTCAATTATCATATTTGTTTTTATTTTTTTCCAAAAAAATTAGTATTGTTTAGAATACAAGTGACCCCTTGAACACGTACATAAATCCATAATTAATATGATACAATCTAAGATAAGTTATTTTTTAAACAAATAAAAATTACCATCATAAATTTGGATAATCGACATCAATCATAAAAGGAAAACGATGCTTCTTAAAGTCTATTTTTTAATCAAACAAAAAATCTTACTTAAAATGAAAAAAAAAATATTCATCTAAGTTATTTATTTTAAACTACATTAGATAAATATATTCATTATTGCAAAATATATTCATTAGATTCATTGGGAATATATTTTTTTAGTAATGAATATATATATTTTTTCCCTACTTTTTTGAAAAATGGTGCATTATAATTTAGTTTTCTAAATTCTAATGTTATTTTAGATTTTTTTAAAATTATATTTGTAAGCTATTTTACCTTAAAATTACCTAATAAAAATATTTTTAAAAATAAATAAGTCAAATGGGTCAACCCATGAACTTGTAGGTTGACCCATGTATGACCCGTGATTCGTTCGAGTCAACCTGAATAGGTCACGGGTTCAATAGTAGTTGACCTTAACCCGCTTTTTAAGGGTCGAGTTGATGTTGGGTTAACATGTCGAATTAGATTTTTCCACCTCTACCTAGTGTATAACTTAAGTTTAGGTTGATGATGGCTTGGAAGCGGTGGCTGTGAGTTCATGAGATAGACTTGAGACGAATATGTGAAGGGATGTGTTAGGTGGGAAATACCATATAATTAAAATAAGAGGAAATATATGGACTTAAATATAGTGTCACATACCTTGCCTTTTGGCAATTGGTTTTAGAGTGAGAAATTTAAGTTCTAAATGAATAGTGTAAGGATGTTTTCATATAATGTAGAATTCCATATGAAGTATATAGTTAAATTAATAAATCTAGATAAGTGGTTAATTTAGTTACATGTGAGAATTGATTAATCATGAATATTGTATAGCATCCATGAGCAGTGATGAAAAAATTGTTTGTCAAACTTCCTTATTATACATGTTTTTGCTATTAATAAAATTTGTTTGAATACAGTGTTTTAGTATTTATATAAGGTAGCCAATACATAACATGCATAACTTTGATATTCTATATTTTTTGTTGCGTGCCTTGGTTACTATTTAAACTTGAAACTCTTTTTGTTTATAGGCATATATTCTAAACATGTGCAATGCTTGGATAGGAAACTTAAGATGTTTGTTGAGATGACCAAGGTTCTTGCCAATGATTTTAAAACTGAATTGGAGGTCAAATTGTTTTACACCTAGTTTGTAATTTGATCAATTAGATTATTCAAATTGCCTATTTGATCGATTACTAGCATAAATACATTTATATATGATAAATATATTTTTATGTGCAAGGCAATTTAAAGTATGTATAGGATCTGATGGTAAGAGTTAAATTTAGCTTCTAAAAAGAACTTGAATTCAAATTTATGCATTATCAAAGTTGCATAATAAATTTCATTATATATGACTTATAGTAGATAAAATTTCACAAATGTGTTATCATTAAATGCCTAGTGGATGTAGTGTTAAATGGTTTAACATATACAAATAAATACGACCAAGTGATGTAATTATAATAAATACACAACTAGTATCATTTTATCTATTATTAAATAATTTAAATTAGAATAAATTCTATAAAGAAAAAACTTTGAATAAATACAGGTTTATGCCTTTAGTATCATCAGATGGTTAAGAGGCAAATGTTATGTGGTAAGGGGGAGGTGACAGTTTGAGACCAAGTGATAGCATTTATCATTTTACTTAAAAATTCTTAACCTAGGCAACTAACCACGTCATTGATTTTTTGCATTTTGTCGATTCACATTAGTTCTATTCGGTCCATCTAGTGGTGTAAAGTTTCAAATGGAACCAGAAACATAAAATGCCACTAGTCTTACCGGTTTGACCAGTTGATCCAATTCAACTTTAAAAACATTGGTTGTTGGGAAACCTAGTGCTTGCACCCATTTTTAGAACAAATAGAATAGTGCCATAGTTATCCATTTTGGCAAGTATTTTGTTTGTTGAAGAATTATTTTGTTAAGACCAGTTGATCCAATTCAACTGTAAAAACATTGGTTGTTGGGAAACCTAGTGCTTACACCCATTTTTAGAACAAATAGAATAGTGCCATAGTTATCCATGTTGGCAAGTATTTTGTTTGTTGAAGAATTATTTTGTTAATACAAATTTCTCTCAAGTAAAGCTTGGTTTGTTGTTTCTACATCATCAATAAAACAGTTTGGTTATTGCGTATCTTTAAAAACATGATTGGTAGTACCAACAAAGTACTTAGTTTGTTGCAAATTTTGTGCTACCATTAATTTCCAAGATGCTACTAGCAAAACTCCATTATGCCACCAAGGTTCTATAAATACTTGATGATGAGATTAAGCAAGGAAAACTTGCCTCTCAAACAAGAAGCCTAGCACTATTTACATTTCAATTTTCATAAGCAATGTTTTAGTTCAGATTTAGTTTTCTCAGATAGTTTTCCTAGTTTAGTCCTCAGCTTTATGTTGCCACTAACTTTAACTCTAGTTTTTGTTATTTTGTTTTGATTATCTCCACTAATGTATTTGATTTCTGATAATTCAATTTACTGTATTTTGCTCTAAATTCATCTTCCTAGCTTCAATTAAGTTTAGTTTTATACTTCTTTGATTGTACAAACTTTCTTTCATTTTTCACACTTACATACTTTTGTAGCAATTTAGTTTTCCTACCATGCGCTTTCTCTCCTCTCTTCTCCTTTATTTTTCTCTTTTATTTTGATCAACAAACTAACATTCTAGCCCAAGTTGTAGGAAGCCCTTGATGTTCTTTCAAGACAATTATTTATAGACCTTTATATGGGAATGCACCCCTATTTCTACAATAATCATCTAACCAAGGCATATCTCATATTTATTTAACCGATGCTCTTTCATCGACTTGTAACTAAGTTCCACATTTGGAAGTAGTATGGGTCATCGAGAATCTCTCTTTCTCACTTTGAGCAAAGTGAGTGACACACTTTTGCAATCCTATCTGCCACGTGGCCAAAAAGAGAGATTTTATAGACAACAATCTCCTTTTAGCATGCCTAGTAGGACCCACCTTGGGTTTCACAAGTTTGTTGATCATATCTTCTACTACTAGATTGTGCCACCATGACAGGTCTTTATTTTGATGATCATCAAATGCTCTTCATGACTCCACCACACATTTCCTCTTATATCAATCCTCTCTATGGTTAGAAGGTAGTAACATGTAGTTAGTCTTCTAGATCATTTGCTAAAATGTTAGCTGATATTAATAAGAAATTTAAAAGGCTACTTGAGGAATGCATGAGATGGTCAGAGGAAAGTTGGAAAAAATGAAAACAAGGTATTCATAAAATTCAAGAAAGAAATCTTCCAAAGCTTTAGACTTCTCAACCCAGAGTGAGGTCTCAACAAAGGATTCAAAGAAGTAACATGTAGCCGCATCTTTAAGAACTCTAAGGCAATTTTGTAAGTCACGATGCCAATTGCTACAATGAATGAAGGTCAAATGACACTAGGGTCAAAGAGTAACCCAATCATCACACTTAGGGGGCATGAATCACAATTGCAGTGTACTACCCAAAGTCAGCATTGCCATGCAACTTTGGAGGCAACTTTAACAAGTATGCCTCCAAGTCATTCTAAGTTTATAAAGACTAATAATAGCAATAATTGTCATACTCCCGGAAGGAATAAACTAGCTCAGTTGTAGACATGTTAGCCATCCGTTAATCAAGGTTCATTTGGTGGCCGATAGCAAGTTGATGTTGCCACACAAAAGCCAACACTTTGGTTGGCATTAATACATAAAACTGATAAGGTATCCACCTATTCTATTTCTGCTTCTTTTGAGACTAATGAGCATATTCCTTCTACTTTGCTTAAGAAGTTTTTGTAACGACCATGCTTCCTTAATCGTCAAAGCCCTTCTAAGTTTAATTATGGACAATGGCTAAAGGTGAAATATCCCTTTAATGTTGTTAGTCTAAAGAGGGGAGTTATTTCCATTCATTGGGGGCAACCTAGTCAAAATAAACAACTGAGGTTTCAAAACTTTATTGCAAATGAATTTCCCAAAGTTACAGAAAAAGAGGCGGCAAGGCTTGTGTCGTTGTAGCTTGATGCCAATCTAAGCATCCAA
>BPVZ01000026.1:760605-780779 GCA_020521535.1 Rubroshorea leprosula | reverse complement strand
GAAGACAAAAGCATAAATTATCCATTAATTAGTAACTGCATAAGTTGTTTTTTCAAGAAAAAATGATACCATACATATATTCCATGAAAAAGAAACTTCTATGCAATAGTACTGTAATTCTGATGCCATTTACAGTGTTGTCTAGCAATCACAGGTTTCAATTCAAGAGAACAGTTGAACAAGATTACAAGAGTTTCTAATATGAAATGCCCACTATAAAATAGAAAAGGCAGTTAGCATTCAAACACAAATAAACTTGATG
Source organism: Rubroshorea leprosula (assembly GCA_020521535.1). Taxonomy (NCBI): domain Eukaryota; kingdom Viridiplantae; phylum Streptophyta; class Magnoliopsida; order Malvales; family Dipterocarpaceae; genus Rubroshorea; species Rubroshorea leprosula. The sequence continues at coordinate 780,517 of BPVZ01000026.1, read as the reverse complement.
AAGCCAGAAAAGAGGTAATACCTGAGTGCATGGTTAAGAATCATTAAAACTGTAATCAGAGAATATCCATGGAAGAAACCCCTAAAGAACAAAAAAAGAAACACTGTCAGAATATAACTGATGGGTAGAAAAATCTAGCACTAACTAATGTATAAGAACAAAGCATTGTTCAAAGTAGTGAATAGAAGGGTTTTTCATTTCCGTGAAGAAGCACTGACTGATAATAAAGTTACACATGCATAAGGACAGTAGTTTGGATTACTTGTTCATGACTGCATCAAAGTCTTGAATTATTATTGCAACAGCATTGAAGGCCATCCCAAAGACGTACAACCAGAAATTCTGCACATTTATGTTTCTTGAAGGCCGCTTTTTGATAATAGCCTGTCATAACACAAGAAAAACACATAAAACTTCTAGGAAACTAAGTCAAGAAATTTTACACTTCAGAATAGAACTCTCTCTCTCTCTCTCTGTGAATGGAGAAACTGAGTGGAAAAAGTGTCTAAAGAAACTCACTTCAGTGTATACTCCTGCAAAACCACTTAAAAGTGCCATCACCTGCAAAGCAATTACTCGTCCTTATTATAACAAGCCTTCATTAGCAATAAAATAATTTTTTTCATGTTTCACTTCATTGGATTAACTGCTTAAAACATGTTAACTTACAATAGCCATCATCCAACCCTGAAAAGGTGTTTGAAGAACATGATCAGATCTGCACAAAAGAAAAAAGGTTACAATCTAAGGCACATACAAGATTTTTTTTTTTTTTTTGGCCAAGGCACAGACAAGATTAAATACCAGATAAAGATTACAAATATTAACGGCTGGAAAATAATAATAATAATAATAATAATAACAATAATAATAATATATGTATATATTTGTATGTATGTATGTATGTATGTATGTATGCATGCATGTATGTATGATGAGGCCATACACAAGAAACAATTGCCAGGAACATTATATATAGTTCTTTCCAAGTATGACATATCACAGACACAACAGCTCCCAGATGATAACCAAGGTCATTGAATAAGTACAAGCATTAGCAGTATCTTCATTACTCAGAACTTTGGACCCATATAAAATCAAAGATTCAATTTAAATGGTGTACCGTGAATTCAGCTGTGCTGTGGTGCAACCGGCACATAGAAGAATGAATGCTGCCCACTGAACCTCACTCAATCTGAAACCAAACCAATAATTAGAAGGATCCCTTGCATCATAATTGTTTCAGGTTTATCTTCTGCTAGTGTATGTATGAACCTTTCTTCATTAACTCTAACCTACAGTCAATTCTCTTCTGAATGAGAATTGCAAAGCTGATATTCTGCTTATACTCATTGATGATATCATTAACACAAAGTGGAAGAACAAAGGTCAAAGCTGGTAACAATGACTTCAGAATCAGAAGTTAGATAGAAGGAACAAACTATGCCTATATTCTACACACACATATATTGTCAACAACTACAACTATTCAATTTTTGTTCAGTTCCTCTTTCAAATAAATCAACCGAATTCTGAAATGTTATAGGAAAGTTTAAAAGTCTAAAAGTCTTCTCATCTGTCAATCAACTTGTAATGGATTTTTGTAAATAACTTCAGCCAATTAGAAAACATATGGCATGCAAGATCATAAAGAACTTACTTTTTCTTAAGTATAATACGATATAAAACACCAGTACTAATAATGTTCAGGTTCTTCAGTATCTGATAACCCGGAGCATCAACATAGGCAAAGATGTAATACTGCAATAAAAAATTGAAAATCATGAAAAATGAAGAAATAAGAGCAATAATATTACTACTTTGAAAACAAAAGAACATGCAAAATTGACCTGAAGTAAATTCTTGACAAGATAAAGAGCAGCAGGGATGGGGTAAACGCTAACTTCATCAAGTGTTGTACTCAACCTGGTTTAATAGCAGAATGAAAACAGAATGTCAATCATAGTCACTAACGCTTACATGGAACACACATGGTTAGCAACACATGGAAAATGTCTTTAATTCAACCCAAAAGAATCATCTTCACAAGCAACCAATTTACATAATATATATAGTCAATGCTTAACAACAAGTAAACTATCTCTGTGCAAAAGAATTGGTATTTAAAATAAGAGCAATTGTGCAAACTTATCCCTTAACTTCATATACAAAAAATATAATTACTAAAACAGAAGTGTTTGAAGCATTCAATCATCAGTTTTTTCAAAGGTTCTATACTCCCATTATAGTTTCTTAAGAAACTAGAAAGAAAAGATGCAATGCCCCAAACCACTGCAACCTTAAGTAATAATCAATAAAGCTTACCTATTATCGTCTGTAACACCTTCATTTTTCCATATTCTTGCCAAGGCTGCAAGTGATAATGCACATTTCAAAGTCTCCACCTGATTCCCAAGAAAAGAAGGAAGCGATAAAATAAATGATCAACTTAAATTCAAATGTCAAAAGTTGCCTGAGCAACCATAACTTCAAAGTTTCTTATGGCCATTCTTCAAGTCATATCAAGAATAATGATTCACTCACCAAAAAGTTTGCAGTGGTAACACTATACTCATACTTCCCCGCTCTCTTGGACCAGACGATAAGTACTGCTTGAGAACTCGTTAGAACAGTCAATGCCAGTGTAACAATTGTTCTACACAAGAATACAAGAAAAAAGAACAAGAAATCAACCCAATTTTTTAAAAAAATTTCCTTTACTATTTGAAATTAATGAAGCTACAGCTCAAGATTGCAAGAGCAGCTCTTACTTGCGCTTCCACTTGGACCTCTCAACAGGAGGCATGTTACTTACAGCAGCTGCCCCAAAATAACCAATTATAAGGACAATCAGGAATGTTTTACAAAATGGAGGACTGCACTAGATTCAAAAATAAATTATGCTTTAATCCTAGCAAACAACATACAGCTCGAAAAGGCTTTTCCCCGCAAGCCCTCAATGTCCGCACCAGCTCCAGCTCCATCTTCATCCTATGAAAGAAAAATTATTCGTATATAAGAATAGAGAAGCGTGATTACACAGATCCAGTGAAACAACAAAAAGTTGATCGAATTTTTAGCAAGAATTACTCCAAACACTCGGAATTCATAGTGAAAGTAAATTAATTAGGCACAAATCAGCGGCAAATTCACAAAAAAAAAGAAAATGCAAATTGAAGAAAGGAGGTGTGAATCTGAAATCGTGAAAAAGGGATAAAAGAAGAAGCAAAAATGATGCTAATTTAGTTGCGTAAACTAGATTTTGATGAAGAATGAACCCTATGGATACCTCGTCTTTGATTTTCCGATACTCCATTTGAAGCTCGCGGATCTCCGTCTGATCCGTTTTGGGCTTTGCTTTTTTAAACTTGCATATATTTTTGTTTTTCTTATGAGATGAAAAAATCCCCTTATCTTTAAGCAATTTAAAAAAATCTCAACGACAAAGAGAAAGAGATCCAACGCTGCTGCGGCGGTGCTAAAAAAATCGGTGACGGAAGACGGAAACGGGTGTGGCGAAGAGATGGAGCCGATGGGAAAGTGGGTATATCTGTGAAATCAGAGATAAAAAAGGGGAGACGGGTGCGAACAGTGTTTGCCGCTGTGTGAACCAGGCCACCCCACCCCCGGGAATCCTTAGAATATGTATTTTGTTTCTTTGATTTTGTTGTGGACTCAACGAATTGGGTTTATTGCCCCAATTGGGTTTAATACCCCTCCTCTTTCTGGGTCTTTTGGGTCCATTTTCGCCGTCTTTCAATTTAGTCCTCGAATTCTCTTCTTGAGCAGCTTGACTTGATCCTTCAAATAAATTAGAGGTGGCAAAGAACTCCCCCATGCGGCCCACTGGTTGGGCCGCGCTTCTCCATGAGGAGGAGCAGGTGAAGTTCACACGTTCAAGTCCCCATGCTTACCAAACAGATACTAACATTAATCTAACCATTTTCTCTTGTAAAAAAAAAAAAAAAATTAGAGGTGGCAAATTTTAACTCATCAGTAAATTGGAGACAAAAAAAAAAAGGGGTTAAGGTATACATCTCTCAACCTCAAACCTATTAATAACTTATAAAATTGACCCAAATGAATCACACGTTAACCCACATGTTTATCATATGAAAATATATATTTTTGTTCTTACCCTTTTGTCCTAAATCCCTAAACACATCCTCCTCCCAAACTCTAGCTTCCTTTTTCTTAACTCTCTCAAATGGCATGCAACTTTTCTCTCTAAAAATTACTAAATTAGAAATTTTCCTACACGTTTTCCATCCTCCAAGTTGTTTCATTTTAATCATTATGTAAGAAAGTGACAAGATCTAAGACAGGAATAGGTATGACCACAAGGGGAATTGCCTCCTTCAAAATCAACGGTAACGAGAGTGAGCACAAGCATCAATCCTTCCCTTATTCTCATTATGATTCTTAAACTTTTTGATTTTCATCTTAAAGGCTTCTTTTTTTGGACACATCTTAAAAGTTTCTTCATTTGGATTAGTTAGTACCTAAGTTATTTTCATTGCCCAATTGGTTCTCATCTAAGATATAGATACTCTCTAGTTGACTTTGTTTTTAATATTGGGACATAAATGAAGATGGCTTTCCACATGAGATTTACAAGCAAGGATGGAGCCAAAAATTGAAGTTAAGGGGGTGAGGGGAAAGGTTAAATTTTTTTTATGAGTTATTTATTAGTTTACCTTAATATAATTTAAACTAATTTTTATAACAGTCATTTATTTTAGGTTAAAACCCCATTTTGGTCCCTGAACTATTGTACGGACCCCCGATTTGGTCCTTAAACTAAAAAAATCCCTGATTTGATCCCTATTTTTTACCATTTTAACCCCGATTTGGTCCTTCTGTTAAATATCCACCTACGTGTCTTGTTACTTGACGGGGAAAAGGATGACATGTCAAATATTAATACACGTGTAAGACAATAAGACAAAAAAAAATGATGATATGGAAAAAATAATAATATAAAAAAAATTATGAAAAATAAATGTTAACAATTTTTTTTTTTCTTTTCCCTTCTCTTTCCTTTTCTCTTTCCCCTTCCCCTTCCCCTTCCCCTTCTCTTTCCCCTTTGAACCCAGGCGTGGCCTAAGTTCGACGAAACCCAGGCTTGCTGGGTTCCACTGAACCCAGCACCTAGGTTCGATACCCAGCATGCTTGGGTTCCTTAAGACCTAGCCTTGGGTTCCAAAATAAAAAAAGAAATTTCTGTTTCCTTTGTTTGGGTTTTGTTGTTTGATGATATGAGAAATTGATTGATGAAGATGAAGAAGGCAAGGCAGCCCTTGGGTTTTTGCAGGTGGATGAAGATGAAGAAGGCATAGGTGCTGGGTTCGATTTTGAACCCAGCAAGCAATCGAACCTAGCATCGAACCCAGTAGCCGCTGGGTTCCTGCAAGTGCTGGGTTCGAAGGTGCTGGGTTTGATTTCGAACCTAGCAGGCACTGGGTTCCGTTTTGAACCCAACAATCGTTGGGTCAATGGATCTGTTGAGTTCCATTTGTTTATCGATCTATTGTCTGCTGGGTTCTGTTTCAAACTCAGCAGTCGTTGGGTCGTTGGATCTATTGAGTTCGATCTATTTATGGATTTGTTATCTGTTGTGTTATCCTCATATTCTTGCAGGTGCTGGATTCGATTTCAAACCTAGCAAGCGTTGGATTTTGTTTCCAATCTAACTGCAGTTGGATCAAAGGATCTATTGATTTCTATCTGTTGGTTTGTTGTGTTATTCTCGAATTTAATATTAGGAAATGTTAGGGTTTGCAGAAGGTGAAAGGAAAGGGAGAGGAAGAAGAAAGGAAAAAAGAAAAACAAAGAAAGAAAAAAGAAAAAAGAAAAATTTTAAGGTAATTTCTTGCCATCTCATTTTTTTGCCACACTGTATATCCTAAGTGTCAAAATGTTTTAACATGTCATCCTTTTCTCCGTCAAGTAACAAGACACGTAGGTGGATATTTAACGGAAGGACCAAATCGGGGTTAAAATGGTAAACAGTAGGGACCAAATCAGGGATTTTTTTAGTTTAGGGACCAAATCGGGGGTCCGTACAATAGTTCAGGGACCAAAATGGTGTTTTAACCTTTATTTTATGCATATATTACTTATTTATGCATGTAAAACTTTAAATTAATTAGATATATTTAGTTTTATTAAGAACATTATACATATTTAGTTATTTTTGAAAAATATAAATTTTAAAATCCCTAAATAAATAGTATCTAAATATAGTTTATTTTTTTAAAAGGTTTCCTATATCAAAACAACTTTATATTTGAAATATCTGATTTATATAAATAAAATAAATTCAACTATTATTTTCATAGTATATAAATTGTACAAAAAATTATATATAACTAATGTAAAGACTTATATAAGTTATATTAATGTAATTAATTAGATGTTGACTATTTCTTAATATTTTTTCTTACCTAAACCAAATTATCATATCTTAAAAACCAATCACAAAGAGAGAAATAATTCCTTTACCTAAATCCTAAATATTTCTTTTATATTTGAAATGGTCCCAATAATTCAAAACCTCAAAAAACAAAATTTTGTAAAAAAATAAAAATTAGTGTACCATATTTGAAAATTTTCAAAAGCTTAGGGGGGCAACTGCCCCCCTTGTCCTACATTGGCTCCGTCCCTGTTTACAAGTGTTAATGGATGGAATATAGTTGTTGATAAGGTCATAATTTTGGATTAGAACACTGTTTAGATACATTTTTGATATATTGGATCATAAAATAAAAAACTAAATTTATGGGTGTTATAACAATGACCTTGATGATTCATCCTTTTTGATTGTATATGATTTATATTTTTTACCACATTGGTTTTGACATACTCTTGAAATTAACTAAGAGTACATTATGCAAAAGGATGATTGGAGAGAAAAGTACCAGGAGTTCCTTTTCCTTTTGTGGTTGGAGTATTAATCCAGTGGAATGTGCAAAATCTTTAATATTTGCATTGAAGAACCATAGGAAGAATGAATGAATAATCGACCCCTTTTTTTTAAGTGAAATGCATTTTGTTGATTGATGTAATGATCTTAGTTTTGTGGCAACTATGTTACGCTTGTGCAGAGGACTTGTGAGTTAACTTTAAGTGAGTTATGTAGTTGCAAAAGAACTCCAAAGTACTCCCAAGCTCAAATCTTCACTTTGGTCAACCTGCAAAGCCCCGAGGTGGGTCCTCGAGGTAGACACTCTAATGCCTAAGTCAACAATAGAGCTACTAGATATGAATCAAGAGTTGAGCTTGAGTTCAGTTTCAATTACCTTTTGAAGATGACCCTTGGGGGGTATTTGTAGCCTTCAAAGGGGGCATCCACATGTTGTTCTTCACAGGCAATTAGGATTATATATGTCAATGATCATAGGAAACTCTCCTAAAAGATCTGTGTATGTATGAAGTCACTGCAGAATAGGAGCAAAGGGGACAAGCTCGAACTCGATTGAGCTTGCTGTTCCTTGACGTCAAGGTGACTAGGTTGTTGGGAGTAGATCGGGCTGCCCGAGGTACTTGACCTCGGACTACCACTGCTACACTATCCCCCCCCCTCCCCCGGAAGTCATTCACTTGTGCATGATATGAAGGTTTGTATTTGATCTGGGGGTAATTGCCCAAGGCGAGGGGTAAATGACGAGTATGGTGCAAGGTCATGATGTATGGTCTGTATCAAAGTAGAAGTGTTGTGACACAAGGTCGTGGTAAATGGCCAAGGCCAAAGTGGGAGTAGCATGACGAGGTCATGTAGTATATGGCCAGAGTCGAAGTAAAAAATCATGACACGTGGTCATGTAGAATGGCCGGAGCTGAAGTGAAAAAGCATGACATGTGGTCATGTAATGTGGCCGAAGCCGAAGTGAAAAAGCATGACACGTGGTCATGTAATGCGATCGGAGCCGAAGTGAAAAAACATGACACGTGGTCATGTAATGTGGTCGGAGCCGGAGTGAAAAAGCATGACACGTGGTCATGTAATACAGCCAGAGTCTAAGTGAAAAAGCATGACACATGGTCATGTAGTGCGGCCGGAGCCGAAATGAAAAATCATGGGTGGATATGAACTAACTCAAGAAGTAGTTAATATGGTTTGGTTGGATTTGGATCGGTTTTTGAAATGGAACCAGAAAGGAAAACAAAGTAATATAATATGAATTAATTCGAGAAGCCAACAATTGTTCTTGTGTGACGCGATGTAATAAATGGCGCAGTTAGGAATAACTGATGAATTTGAAAGGACGCAATCGTGACCATTAGATTCAAACGATTGTGACCGTCGATGGGCAGTGAGGCTTTAGTAAAAATAGCCGGGCTTAAGTTATTCAGAATTTACCTTGCTGATTTTACAACAAAGCATTGCTGAAGTGAAACAAGAGCACCTCGTCGTCTGAGCTTACAGTTTTTCAGAAAATCTTTCAAGTGTTTTAGTTCGACCACCACAAGTTTAGGTAATCTCTTGAGCTTGACTTCTGATTTCAATATCTAATCTAACTCGTTTCAAACCTAAGACTAAGTCGGTAGGGAACATTAGGAATGGGTCTGAGATCGAAGTAGAGAGTGAGGGAATTAGTTCAGGATCTTAACTGTTCTCCCCATCCTACTTGTAGTAAGTCACGAAAGATGTCTTTAGAAGAGACACTGAGTATTGGAAGTGGAGAGGGGGAGCAGGAGTTGAGCTCAACCAGCGGAAGTGAAGTGGAAAGCTCTAGGAATGGAGTGGAAAGCTCTAGGAGTGGAGGGAATGAGGGGGTTGGAGGTGAAATGGAGGAGGTGGGGGTTCCTTCCAATGTGTTAAAGGCAGATCACAGTAAGGCTAAGTACTACAATGAGGAAGAGGAGGTGGTTTCGGAGGTGGTGAGATATGAGGGTTTGTGGAGGAGTAGAAGTGATATTGGCCATTTAGTGGAGCATTATTCCATCCCAGGGCATGTCTTACTTAGCCCAACTGGGGAGATGGAACGAGCATGCTCGGCTTCAAAGGACCATTGGATGCTAGTATACAGGCACTACTTGACGGGTGGGCTTAGGTTTTTAGTGCCCAAGCTGTTAGTAGCGTTGCTGGTGGAGTACAGGCTAAGAATGACGCAGCTCATCCCAAACGTTGTTCAGCTAATCTTAGGATTCTTAGTCTATTGCTGAACTCGAAGTGTTGTGCCTACGATCAACATCTTCAAATATTTTTTTCTTAATAAAGTGGGGTAGTAATAAAGAGAAAGGGTGGTTCTACTTCACACCTTTGGTGCCTAGGGGGGTAGGGAGGAACATGTTCAGCGTAGGTTCTTCATCCATAAAGGGGTGGAAAGATAAGTTTTTCTTTATGAACGATACAAAGAGGGGGAAGTCAGATGCGAAGGTGGCTGAGCTTTGTAAATGGAAGAGGAAGAGGGATAGCCCTAACTAGTATTCCTTAAGTTTGGGGGGGCAGGATGAGGTGGAGAGGTTGGAGAGAAGAGGTGGGGAGGTAATGGATATTATGTATCTAACTAGCCCGGCGATGTTAGAGGCGATAAAGATCTATAGGCTGAGCTCCATGAGTGGAGGTCGGTTTATTTACTCTTAAGCATGCCCGAAGTATAAAATGAACATTTTACTAATTCTTTCTCATATTGTAGGAGAAATGAATTAGCTTATGTTTGGAGGGAAGACCTTACCTTGCTTGAGAAGAGGTCAAAGGCTTCAGTTGCTCCGTCTGTGAGGGAGAGGGTAGTGGGTGGGACTTTGAGGTCCCGCCCAAGTAGAGGGGCTCAAGCTGAAGTGGCGCCCAACTCGAAGCAAGGGAGAAAGAAGGCTGAGGAGGTTGCAACCCACAAGAGGAGGAGGGTGGAGGAGGTGCAACAGCCTCAGCCCGATGCCTTGATTAAGTTTGTGCCCCAACCTCCATCAATGTAGATTGAACCATCTTTACGTGAAGTAGGGGTGATGACACATAGGAAGAGGAAGAAGTCCCTTATCCCGAGGCAAAAGTTGAGCTTTTATGAAAGTACAAGCAAGACTGTTGCTAAGCGCTTCATTAGATCCACTTTTCCTGAGGTGGATCTCCAAAGAGCCCGGCATGAGGTCGAAGAGCATGGGGGGTCGAGCGTTATACGCCATGCGCTTGAGGTAAGAGCTTGAACTACAGTTGGTTTAGTTAGTTTTTTTTTTATTTTTTTGACCTTGACTCTTCTTGGAGACGGTGAATGTCATAAACGCCTTGGCAGTTAAGTACTACGATTGCCTCAAGGAAATGAACAACCTAGTTGAGAAGAATGAGGAGCTCAACCAGCAAAAGCAATCGGCTGAGCAAAACTTCAATGACCTAACCTCGGAGCTCAAGAAGGTTAGGGCGGAGTTGGCTTCTGCCCAGGTGGCCACCGAGGTTGAGGTGGAGAAGAGGAGGAAGACCAAGGAGGAGCTAGCCAAGGCGCGAGAAGAGTTTGCCGAGGTGTAGAAGAAATTCGAGTTCGAGGTGCACAACTCGATTAAGCAGCATGTCTCTGACTTCATCAATTCGGCAATGTTCTCAGAGATTGTGGACCTCTTCCGCATGCCTACACTTGTGATGGTGTTCAACGATTGCCGGAAAAAGGTGAAGGCTCGAATCCTAAGGTCGACATGACAAAATCACCTTCGGACCTCAAGAGGTTGGGTGGAGAAGGATGGGGAAAGCAAAACAGTCGAGTTCTACCAAATGTAACTTTCAATTGGGAGCAGGATGAGGCTGGACAAACTGTGCTTCCCCCACGTTTGGAATACGAATTCATTGCCGTGACGAAGATTAGGTTGAGGCTCCTACAAATACCAAGGTCGGAGAGAATGCTGCTGAGCAAGAGGTGGATCAATAGCATCTGGTGATCGATTGATTTCAGCCAACTTTTCTTTTTTTTAAAAAAAATTTTGATGTAATTCAAAGATATTATATTTTTATTATAGAATGAATAAAATTTTAATTTCAAAAATTTATTCTTATTTACGATTTTAATGTGAATGCATGACTTCTGACGTCTGGATAAGGCATAAGTAAAATTAAACCGAGCTCATTAAACTAGAAATGTAACCCTAGAAATTAAGGATAAGATCACGACCAGAACTGAAGTGAGGTCCTAACTTCAACTTCAAAAATAAATATATTAAATGTGTAACTTGGCTATTTCATATTTAATCCGAGGTAGACGTAAGTACCCAACCTCGACTTCAAAAATCGTAATCCTTATGACTGGATAAGACTACGCTTTATTAGGAGTAAAATTTCTTTAAATTGTTTACATTCCATATTCTAAGGACCCTTTTACCCTTGGCGTCTTGAAGTACATAAGCGCCGAGGTGGGGCATTTCAACTATTACATATGAGCTTTCCCAGTTCAGTGCTAGCTTACCAAAATGGGTTTCGAAACTAGTGAGTCCTGCCTTCCTAAGGACGAGGTCACTGATCTTGAAACTTCAAAGCCAGACTCATTTATTGTAAAAGCTAGCTATCCTCTGCTTAGGTTTTCTCGGAGTGGTAGGTCATTTTGTGTTGGGTCAAAATGGCTAACTCTCAAACTCGAGACACCGACCTTAATAGGAATAACTGCCTCAGTCCCAAAAGCCAAGTGATAAGGCGTTTCGCCTATTTAATTAAAAAATTGTGGTTCACAAGTTTATTTAACATAATTATTTATGACTTTGGATGAGGAAAGTAGAACTATTAGCATCCTGTGGCCGTCCGATTGGTAGTTAGGTAAGCCCACAAGACATTGTTGAGCTCGTCTACCCACTTGGCTTTGAGTTGGTCCAACCTCGGCTTAATCCCTTCCAGAATAACTTTGTTTACAGAATCTAGCATTCCGTTCATCTCAGGATGATAAACTGAAGTAAACACCAATTTGATTGTATAACTATAGTAGAAATCCCTAAAGGAGGTGCAATTAAACTGAGGCCCATTATCAATGACAATCTGATTCAGTATTTCGTACCTATAGATGACCGAACTAAAAACAAAATCTTCGATCTTTTTCGAGGTCAAACTGGATAGAGGTCGAGCTTTTACCCACTTCGTAAAGTAATCAACTGCCACGACCAAGTGTGTTACTCCCCTCACACCTTTGACAAATGGACCTACCAGATATATCCCTCATTGGGCAAAGGGCCATGGTGCAACCAAGTTAGTGAGTTCTTCTGTTGGTTGGTCAGTGAGGTGTGCAAAGAATTGGCACTTCTAGCACTTTTAAACATATTTCTTGGCATATTCTTGCATATTGGGCTAATAATATCCTTGGCAAACTACTTTGTAAGCCAAAGTCCGAGCTCTGATATGACTTCCACAGACACCTTCATGCACCTCGCGAAAGGCATATTCGGCCTCATATGGGCTTAAGCCGCAAAGAAGAGGAAGCGAGTATAACCTCTTGTACAAGATACCGTCAAGCAAGGTGTACCTAGATGCTTTTCTCCGCAGCTTCATCTCTCCTTGTTTGTCACCTGGGACGGTTCCATCTTGTAGATAGGCCTTGATAAGGTTTATCTAGCTTGGAGTTTCAGGATCAATACTGACTTCTATCACCTTTGACTTCTGAACACTTGGTTCGTTAAGGACCTCGACGTAGACAAATCTTCCACCTCGAGAGTTATCAAAGGCCAACTTCGATAGAGAATTTGTATGTTCATTCTCTGACCTCATGACTTTTGTGAGTTCGAATCTCTCAAATCAACACCTCAGCTCAAAAACTATAGCTAGGTATTTGGCTAAAACAGGATTTGCGACCTCACATATGGAATTTACCTAGTTGACCATAAGTTGGGAGTCATTGTATACCAGCAAAGATCTGACTTTTAATTCTGCAGCTAAACAAAGTCCGAGAAGAAGGGCCTCATATTCAGCTATGTTGTTGGTTGCTTCAAAGTTGAATTTCAGAGCATGCTCACTTTAGAAATTCTCAAGTCTAATCAACACTACCCCAGCACCTGACCCTTTACTGTTAGATGCCCAATCCACATAAAGAGTCCATAGTTCGACTTCGGCATTGGTGTTTTCTTGGTTAGAAGTGCATTCAACCACAAAGTCTATTAAAGCTTGAGCTTGGATTAATGAGCTCTATTGGAATGTAATCTGAAATTCTCCTAACTCCATTACCCACTTGATGAGTCTGCCTGAACATTCTGGATTCTGCAAAATCTGCCTCAGAGGTTGGTCAGTTAGGATAATAATGGGGTAGGCCTGAATATGGCCTCAGCTTCCTTGTTGTAGTGACAATTGCAAAAGCTGCTTTTTTTACTATGGAGTACCTCAACTCAGCCCCCTATAACACTTTGCTAGCATAATAAACTAGCCTCTGTAGCTACCCCATTTCTCTGATCAAAATTGAGCTCACCGTTGTATCTGATAACCCGAGGTAGAGATAAAGAATCTCCCCTTCTTTAGCCTTGGTTAGCAAAGGTGGCGAGCTAAGGTATGCTTTAAGCTCGTCAAAGGAAGTTTGACATTTCAAGGTCCATTTAAACTTCTTGGGCTTCCTTGTTTCATCTTTCTGTGCTGCATACCTCAAGACTTTAAAGAAAGGCAAGCATTTATCAACCGCCTTTGAAATGAATCTATGCAGAGCTGCCACCCGCCCAATTAAGCGTTGTACATCTTTGATTAACTTTGGTGGTTTCATCTCTTCTATTGCCTTTATCTTCTCAGGATTTACCTTTATTCCCCTCATAGAGACCAATAATCCTAGGAATTTACCAAATTCAACCCCAAAGACGCACTTGGCCGGGTTTAACTTCATATTGTGTTTTCTGAAGTTATCAAATGTCTCTCCCTGGTCAATCAAATGATCTTTTACTTTGAGGCTCTTAACCACTATGTCATCAACGTAGACTTCTAAATTCCTACTGATTTGAGCTCAGAATACAATCGTCACCATTTTTTAGTATGTAGCCATTGCATTCTTGAGTCCAAATGGCATCATCACATAACAATAGATCTAATCACCGGCGTAGAAGGAGGTTTTCACCTCGTCCTTGGGTGCCATGTGGACCTGGTGATATCCCAAGTAAGCATTTAAAAGGCTAAGCCCTTTATTCCCAAATGCGGCCTCTACCAGCTTGTCTATACTTGGTAAGGGATGGCAGTCTTTCAGGCAAGCTTCATTTAGGTTTGTGTAATCAATGCACATTCGCCATTTGTCGTTTGACTTCTTGACTAAAACAGGGTTAGTGACCCATTCGCAATGGTTTACTCTTCTTACAAACCTTGCCTGCAAAAGCTTCTGCACCTCTTCCTTGATTCCTTGCAACCTTTCTCCCTTGTAATAGGTACCTTTTTTGAGCTAGGGGTTCTTCATAAGATTGGTACTTAGCTTGTGTACTGTAACAGAAATGGGTATCCTGGTCATATCAGTCGAGGTCCAAGCGAATACATCTCGGTTTGACTTCAGAAAGTTGATGAGCTCTTCCCTCTCTTTCAAGTCCAGTTTGGTCCCAATTTGTGTTTTCTTAGTGGGGTCATTATGGTCAAGCCCTACCTCTTCTACTTCTTCTATTGGGGTGGCTCTAGCCTCATCATCAGGTCTATTATCTGGCAAGTCTACACCCATTACCTGTTGTACAGTTGGGACTTCAGGCTGAGTTGGAGTTGGAGTTGGAGGGGTTACTTGCTTATCCTTCCAAGGTTGGGAGACCGAAGTCATGTAGCAATGCCTAGCCACCTATTGGTTGCCTTTTAGAGTCGCTACTCCCATGGGGGTGGGAAATTTCATGTAGAGGTGGGACTGTGAAACAACAGCTCGAATCTCGATTAAAGTTGGTCTTTCGATGATGCTGTTAAAAGATGATGGCATCTTCACTACTAAAAACCAAACTGAGGGAGTGACATATGTCCGACCTGAGTTGAACGCTACATTGAGCTTCAGGACTCCTTCCACAGGGATTGACTGATTATTGAAACCATAGATAGAGCCATCATATTTTTGTAGAAAGGCGTGGTCGAGGCCAAGACTCTTAATGTAGTGATAGTACATGATATCTAGAGCACTTCCTGTGTCGACAAGGATACGTTGAACTTCACAATTATTGACAATGACCAAGGTGACAAGCGGGTCATTGTGTGCCGTGACTAATCATCAAAATCAACTAAGCTAAAGGTTATAGGTTAATTCTTTCAGTTTGCCTCATCAAACTTTCTCTTTTAAGCTCGATTTTGATGCTTTACCTCTCTCACATATAGCTTCTGTTGTTTTGAGCTCGTCCCTCTGGCTTCTAGCCCATCGATTATCATGTGAATGATGTGTGAAGGTGGAGGGAGAACAGGTGGTGATTGCTGATAGCTAACCCCCATTTTGTTCGTTGCATCCAGAGATTCTTGAGGTCATCCTTGCTCTCAAACGAACTTAAGCTGGTCTTTGTTAGAGATGTAATCATTCAACATCCTTTTCCAAGCTAAACCCTTGAGCTCGGATTTCAAATTGTGACATTCCTCCATGGTGTGTCTGTGATCCTGATGGAAATCGTGGCATCTATTGTGATCTTTGAAGATAGGTAAACTCTGCATAGGTGGGGGCCTTCTGAGCTCCATTTTGTTTTTGATCTGCATCAGGATCTATGACCTCGGCAGTGTGAACGGAGTCGAAGTAATCTGCTTTGTCATAGGTTATGGAGTGGTCGGGCTAGACTTGTCAACTTTAGTGGGGAATGGACCTCGGTTCTGTGCCATTTTGAATCTCTTCTTGTTCTGCACTTCATCTCTCCATGTCAAAGGTCTGACCTCTTTACTCGGTGTTGGCCTATCGAACAAGGTGTATTCTTCGACTTGAATAAACTTCCAAGATCTTTTATTGGCTTCATCAAACGTGGTGGGGGGTGCCTTATTAGGCTATCTCAGAACCTCTCATGCTTAAGCCCCTAGATTATGGCAGCTAAACCCATGGCTTCATTGAATGAGCCGATCTCCAGTATAGCATAGTTGAATATGTTCATGTAGTTCTTTAGAGATTCACCTTTCCTTTGGGCCACCCGCATGAGCTCGAAGGTCGTCTTTCTGATCAACTGTCAACTTGAGAACTTCATTGCAAAAGATGTCGCAGCTCGGCATACGAACTGATTGAGTTTGGCTGCAGACTATAGTACCAAGTCCGAGCATTTCCACGCAATGTAGAGGGAAATATTTTGCACATCAAGGCATCTAAGGCGTTTTGAGCTTACATAACAAAGCAGAATGTGTGCAAGTGATCATTAGGGTCTTTAATGCCATCGTACGTCTCGAACTGGAGCATTTTGAATCCATATGGGTATGGTTCTTAGAGGATGTTAGTATTAAGGGGGGTAGGGATTGGGGTAGAACTGGGTTGGGCCGGCTGTTGGGGATTTCGATTCTCGGCCACCATTCTTTCTAGGTTGTCTAGTCTCTTGGAAACATCTAAGGCAATTGGTTGGGGTGGTTGTGGAGGTGGAGGTGCCATGTGGGAGTGGCCTTGGGACTCGCTCTGAGGCGAGACGACAGTTCGAGCTAGTGAATTGACATTTTGTTGAGACTGGTGATTGGGTGCTTGGTTGGTTAGATTTAATAGGGTGATGAGGGGTCACCTGAGTTGTCTCTAGCTAACAACTGTGCAAGCACAAGCTAAAACACACCGAACTGTTGTTGCATAGCGTTGAGCTAGGTGGCTATGAGGTCATTTGGGATCTCTATTGGGTGTAAGTTATTCTCCTTAGTTCCTTCCACGTGTTGGTATTGGACGATAAGAGGTGGCACGGCGTGAGACGTAAGATTTCCACTAGGGAATTGACCTCTTCCTCAGCCTTGTTGGGGGCTTCCATGTTGCGTTGAACACGTGTTAACCATCGTAGCAGCTAGTAGCAAGGCTTTTAGCTCAGTTTCCCACAAACAGTGCCAATGTAGTTGCAAAAGAACTCCCAAGTACTCTTGAGCTCAAATCTTCACTTTGGTCAGCTTACAAAGCCCCGAGGTGCGTCCTCGGGGTAAACACTCTGATGCCTAAGTTAGCAATAATCGGAGCTACCAGATATGAATCAAGAGCTGAGCTTGAGTTCAGTTTCGATTACCTTTTGAGGACCCTTGAGGGGTATTTATAACCTTCAAAGGGGGCATCCACATGTTGTTCTTCATTGGCAATCAAAATTATGTGTCAATGATCGCATAAAACCCTCCTGAAAGATCTGTGTATGTATAGAGTCACTGTAGAATAGGAGCAAAGGGGACAAGCTCGAACTCGACTGAGCTCGTTGTTCCCTGACGTTGAGGTGACTAGGTTGTTGGGAGTAGATTGGACCGCCCGAGGTACTTGACCTCGAACTACCACCATTACAAGTTACAAGTTTATTTTAATGATATTTATGTATCACTGTGATGCTGTTAAGCATTCATTTGGTGCGAAATTTTCATCATTTTCAATGACATGTTTGGTTTAACTCTTAGGTATTCCTATACTTCTGTACATCTTTATAATTTCTTTTGCCCAAAATATTACCCTCAACCTCATTGGTGAGAATTGACATGTGTCTCACGTGCCATTTTAAGAACAAATTTTAAGATTACATTTCATTGATTTCTGTTAAGAATGGCATAAGAGAATTTGAAAAAATAAATAAATATAGGTTTAACCAAAAGTTGACCCATGACCTACTAGATTATTATGGTCAAGTGAGGGTCTAACTTGCAACTCATTTTGACTCAACCCATGCTACTTTATTGTCATAATCTGAATTTTTTTATCTAATTTTCATATAATTTTTTAAAAAAATTGATAAAAATTTAAAATTCAATAAAAATATAAAAGAATAGAAATTCACTTACACATAAATTTTATACACAATACTTACATAAAATTTTATACATAAAATTTTAATCATTCATCTTTTCATTTTTAATAATTAAAATTTATTCATTTTTTATCCATTTTATTAAAGATAATTATGTTTTTTATTTAAAAAGTTGTAATAAATCTTAATTATTGAAAGTGAAAAAATGAATAGTTAAAATATTATATAAGTGTGGTGTATAAGACATATATAAATAAATCCTTAATATAAAAATTACAAAATTGTAAAAATATCAAATTAAGAGAATGGATTCACTTGCACATAAATTTTACATATCACATTTATATAAAATATTAATTATTCAACTCTTCACTTTTAACAGTTAACATTTATTACTACTTTTTAAATAAAAAATAATTATCTTTAATAAATCTAAATAAATTTCAACTTTTAAAGTGAAATCTAAGTAAATTTTAATTATTAAAAATAAAAAAATAGATAATTAAAATTTTATACAAAAGTAACGTGTAACATTGAATTTTATTTATTAGTTAATACATTTAATTAGAATCTTGAGGCCCAACCAACGTGGGCTATAAGTGGGCTTTAAGTCCAGCCTTATACGCTTTCTTTCAGTTTCAGCCCCAGCTTGTCAGATTCATTCCCGTTGTTTACCGAAACCAAAGGATGGTGGTTTCTTCATCTTTGCACCTTCCAACATGGGTGGTTTTCTTTTTCTTTTTTGTTGCTATCTCCAGTCTTCATTCTCTGCGCTACCACCAATCCGCCGATCCCATCCTTCTCCTCACTTCTTTAGAAACTCCAGTTTTGGAGCAACCAGATCCATCAACTATCATCTCCCTCTCTTCTACTTGACCTCTCTTCTTGTCTCTCAGCTTTGGCAAGCACAATCAACCTCTTCCTCTCGGCTAAGCTATGTAATCATCTATCTCTACCGACTACTTTCTTCTTCTTCATTCTTCTTCATTAATGTTGAGAATAGGCCCAACATTCAATTCTGGTAATGTACAACAGGCCGTCATGTATAACAGGTCCAGTTCTACATTCATAGGCCCAAAATAAAGAGATACACCCACATGGGTGTAGATAGTAACACGTGAACCAATCGGATGTATACATATATAGACTCATATCAGCACATGAGGTTATAAATACTCTCTAACTACCTCCATTCAAGGTATTATCAATTACGCTTCTCTCTTTACAATTACTTCTTGAGAGTATCTTTTTTTAGAATATCAAGTATTACTAACTTAAATGTCGGAGTGTTTTTTTCGATGAAACATCTTCGGGATTTTCAAATATTGAAGCAACTGAAGATATCTACAGCATAGGATCATGAAACTACCCAAACAATTGAGAACCCATGAAATCAACCACTCATCTCATTGAACCCAATGGGAGACGCATGGAGAGTATCAAACAAAGGATGAGTTTGCATTAAGGAAGATCTGGTGTTCTTGAAGTTTGTGATTGATATGTATGACATGACAAAATGGATTGACAATTTGACGTAGATATTTTTCTTCATCTTATTTCAATTTCTCTTTCTTAATCTATTCATGGTTAGAGCTTTGCACAAGACATGGATGACAAAAAATTAGAAAATTTTCAATAAAGAAATATTAATGATGAATTTTGGACACATTTTCTCAAAATGAAGCTAGTTAGGACTATTGAATTTGAGAAAAAGTGAGCAAAATGACCTTAGAAGTTAGAACACAGCGTGGTAATATCTGTACTTGGACTTTATCAATCCTCTTTCTACTTTCTTTTAAAATTTGTTCATTTTTTGCTCTAAGCTAAAAAGGAGTCAAAAAAACAAGGGGTTAGCCCTACATTTTTATCTTGCTTTATTTAAAGGCTCTAACCTGTACTTTGCTTTGGATCCTTGCTTTGCATGATTTTCACAATGGGCCGAAGGAAAAGCTTAGAAGAAACAAAAGGAGAGGTTCTACAGCCTTCATCACATGCATGCGCAATATGGAGCGTAAAAAGTTCACTCTTTTCCTATTTTTATTTGAATTTTTCTATCTTTTATCGCATAATAAGAGTATAAGAAATTCATTTTTTTATAATTAATTTTTGTTAAAAATATAAATATTAATTTTGATTTAGTTAATTAATTTATTAAAATTAT
>BPVZ01000026.1:731609-752100 GCA_020521535.1 Rubroshorea leprosula | reverse complement strand
TTTGGTTTCAACCTAATTAATATATAAAAAAATTAGTATATATTAGCCCTGACTCTAAAAATAATTAAAGTTCTAATTTATATATGAAAATTGAAATCTTATTATATTAAATATTAATATATAAATTTAAAAATCTATTATATATTTTAATATATCAATATTTAATAAGATAATTTTTAAAATTTTAAATTAAATATAACGATATAGTTTAAAATTAAGATTCTAATTATTTTTGTGAGTTGACACTAATATGCACTTTTTTCTATACAAAAAAATTATAAAAATTAACATTTAATATATGATTTTAATTACGTACTAAATTAATTTAAAAATATTTATAATTTTTTATATAAAGTAATTAAAAAAATTATGTTTATTATATTTATAATTTATATACAAGAAAAATTATTAATATATTATAAGTTATAAGCTAAAAACCTGATAATCAAGTTTTGACATCCATGCACTTGAACCTGCGACCTGTTGCCTCCCTTAGACTTAGACACGACAAGTTACCATTAGAACCACTAATTGTTTTATGGCTGCATAGTATTATAGGTTAAATGCTAAATTTGATCCCTCAACTTTAGTGAGTTGCACATTTTTGGTCCCTCAACAATTTTTTGCACTTTTTTGATCCCTCAACTATACAAAATGCACTCCGTTAGTCCTTCTGTTAGTTTGGGCCGTTAACCTTGCTTATGTGGCATTTTTTATATTTTTTTTTGATGATGTGGAGAACAAAATTTAAAAAGGTGATGATTTGTATAAAACTTTTGCCATGTCATGTTACCTGGCGGAAAACGCACCAAACCAATTCAAATGGGTCCCACATCACTACTAAGAATTGCTTATTTCCCCCGTCTGTTACTGTTTCTATTCTTTTCATGCTTTCCACTTTCAAGATTGAAGTTCGACAGAACAGAATCGAGTAAATCCATTCCATCGAACCCAGCTCGATTCACTGAGCTCAATTGCCCAAAAATCCTTGCAATTTGGATAATCTCTTGGCAAACAATCACATAACCAAAAAAAAAACCAGTTGCTCAAAAATCCCTCACAACAACCTGCAATTTGGATAATCTCTTAGCAAAAAAAAAAAAAAAAGTGGAGCTGGGTTCTGGGTTCGGTCGAACCCAACAAATCTGGGTTCGATGGAACCCATTTGTTGGATTCCACCGAACCAAGCATTGGGTTCGCTGGAACCCAGGCTGGGTTTCGTCGAACCCAGCAACTGGGTTCCATGACCCAAGGAAGAAAGAAGAGGAAGAAAGAAGAGGAAGGACAAAAAAAGAAAAAGAGAAAGGAAGAAGATGAACGTGAGTTTTTTTATTTTATTTTTTTAAAATATAAATAGTAATAATGTGAGTTGGCATGAAAAAAAAAAATCCACATCAACACGTTTTCAATTTGTTTTTGCCACGTCATCAAAAAAATTATAAAAAATGCCACATAAGCGAGTTAACGATCGAAATTAACAGAAGGACTAACGGAGTGCATTTCGTATAGCTGAGGGATCAAAAAAGTGCAAAAAAATTGTTGAAGGATCAAAAATATTCATTTTATAAAGTTGAGAGACCAAATTAAACATTTAACCAATATTATATTTGTTCATATTTGAATGAATTGGTGATTTGAACAATTTAGTCGATTAAACCAATCAAATCGATAACCAAAGATTAAAATTATTTGACTTCCAGATCAATTTTACATTTGGATCGATTTTCAAAACACTGATTTTCAAAACACTGATTGGCATTTATCCTAAGGAAATTATTATTATTATTATTATTATTATTATTTAGTACGTAACTTAAAGAGATTATGTTCATGGAATCATGTTCGAAAATCTCCTGGAATTGTCGAACGTTTCATTAAAATGTAATCTCTTCAATCGATGCCAAGATTATTCCGAGGCTAGTTCTTTGTAGAACCTCACGCTAATAGCCAATTTGACCTATCTATTATCTTTTCTAGAAGTACTGTTCGAGTAGAGATTTTGCAGAAATACTAAATCATATGTCCACGTAACTGACCTCTCCATTAATTTGCTCGATCAATCCTGAATAGGAAAACCAGGCTAGTTCAAAGCACACCATTTTGCTTGTCCAATTCATTAAGAAATCAACACAAACCTTCAATTCCGAAACACTGCTAATGACTTGGTAATTGTTAGTTACAGTCAAATTTAAAATTCTCTGAAGTTTACAGAACTTATAAATGCATTCGTGAGTCACACAGCTTCAACAACCAATAACAAGTGAGAAAATGATCGAACACAGAACTCTCCATATAACCGAACTGCTGAACAAAGCACTGGAGCCTGGAACGAACCAAACTGATTTTCCAAAGCTTCTTCTCATATCATCTTCTTCTCTGCCCTTGCGCCGTACGACCTATCAATGTTCAGAGTTATCATACTGGCATTAAAAAAATACAGTGCGTCTACACAATCTTTTTAACGATAGTCCATAATGCTTTATGATGAACAGAGTTTTTGAACTTGTTAACATCCACACCTATTTGCAGACTTAATAAGAGAATGAAAGCTGTTGAAGTGATTATGTATTCAATTATCTAGTTTTCTAACATTTCCTTAGTTCAATGTAGGATTGCTTGGTCATGTTTGGTTCAATGGTATGGCTGTTTGTGTGAAGAAAGGAAAAAGGGGGAAAAAGAGGGGAATACTTCGTCAATTTGGTCAAAAAGGTGGGAATGAGATTACACATTTTCTTCCAATAAGTGGCAATAAGGTGGGAGTAGTTATTAGCACCCTTAAGATTTTAGTTGTTGCTGATTCCCACTAACTAGAAGAAAATAGGTATAAGCATTGAACAACCATACTCAAAACTCTAGCTTACTTTACTTTCCAGTAAAAATCATAGAATAGTCATTCCATTGAACCAAACATGACCACAAGTATTAGATCAAGTAGAAGCAAGTCCTGAATGATCAGATTAATTGGTCCAGAGGCCAAAATAATAAAAGATTCACATTATCACAAGGTCCATGGCTTAACTAAAAGAAGTTGTGAGAAGTTTTACGTTGCCTCTTGGAATTAGCTAAAAAGTACCTGTACATGATGTGCTTGACTGAACTATTGAGCACCCTGAGCATCTCTCATGCTCATATTCAGACTGTTTCGCATGGTTCGCCTACCAATTCCTGCATTGCCTTTTTGCATCATGGCAACAAATTCACTGTAATCAATCATTCCATCCTGAAACAAAACAGAGATAGAAGCGAACCTCGATCAACACAACATATTTAACAGAAACTGTGAAAACAGAAAGGTGCCTGCCCAACCCCCATCCTTTAGGCTATTGGTATAGTCTAATGACTACCACACAGTTTTTGCATGAGCATGAAAAGGTATTGTAAAAAATTCATGCATTTAGTTTGATGTTGGATAAATTTTTGTCAGCAAGTTAGGGTAGCTGGAATAATGTCATAACAGCATTTACTCCATCCTTCCAATGTATTAACCATTACATCATCACCCAAACTTATCTAAATAGTCAACTAAAATTTCTTACCAATCCATACTTACGTGACCAGTAATACTCTAGTATCTTATATTCTCATGCAATAGCCACTTTATAGAGCCTTAGCATTTAGATATCAGTCACAACAAATCTTACTGAAATCAAATGGAATAAACCCTTCTTCTCATCCACTTTTATCCTTGTTCTTCTGGCACAATAAAGCACAAGAACTTTAAACAGCAATGCACTGGAGAAGTGCTAGAAATATTCAACCATTTTGTTAGCAATACAAACACCCAACAGTATAAATAATGGAAAATGTCTAGCTAAAAGCATTCCATGCATATGGTCATCAAGGTCAGACGACTTACATTATCTTGATCAACTTCTTTGATTATATCTTCAAGAAAAACATCATCCATATTATGTTCAGCACAAGCTTGCTGAAGCTCATCAACTGTAATATAACCACTTCCATCCTTATCAAAGTATTGAAATGCCGCAACAAGATGTTCCTCACGTTCTAATTTATTCAGGTGAACAGTTGCAGCTATAAATTCCCCATAGTCAATGGTCCCACTATTGTCCACGTCAGCCTGAAAACAAATGAAACAGCTCAGAAAATTGGAGAACAAAGTACTTAAATTTTAAAATATGCTTAATTAAGAATGCAAATATGATAGATTGCTGTAAATTGTATATAAAGATTCAAATCAAAAAGAGACCTGATGAAACCCAAATTGATCCCTCATAAATTGGACATCAGTCACAAATGGAATAACTATTCTCCCTTTGGTTCAAAGGTCTATATTATTGTTCATAAAGAAGCATTCATTTGTATCTCAATTGGTCCCAGTCCCACAATATGAAGACAGTTTCCTACAAGGCATTGCTATATTCCCCCTTCACCCCATGCTTTCATGATTAAATGGGGAGATATGAAAGCTAAAAAAAATTATTAAGTGGAGAAAGAAGCAGCCATTGACCTCAAAGTAATGCATGTATAAATAGAATTTATAATCAATGTAAAAGATGCAGTAAGAATATAACAAGAAAAATATAGAAATGAGTGGGAAGAAAGGATAAAAAAAAAGAATAAAAAAAGGCAAAACAAAATGAAACAAAGATCTTACAGCTTCCATAAGGTCACGTATCTCTGTATCTTTCAGCGTAGAGCCATATCTTCGCAAACCAGCTTTGAGTTCATCAAATGTAATTGCTCCACTGTTGTCCGTATCCATTGTCTGAAACATTTCTCTCAATCCTGCAATCTCCTCCTCAGAAAGACTTTCAGCTATTACCTGAAAGGAAAAAGGGCAAATGTAACTTCCTGTTAGAATGAGCTTAACAATTTGAACTCAATACCGATTATGTTAGGCAGACCAAAATATTATGGATATTTAGAGATCAGCATAAAGTTCAATTTATGCATCCCATATAAATAACATTTGAGTACAAATGGAAGCCAGACTCAAGGGATGGAAAAACTAGTCCTGCCATACAACATTTAAGGTACTGTTCGGTACCACTTCCAAAACTTTGAAAAACAATTTTTTTGGTTTTCTAAAAGTCATGGAATCCTGTTGTAGGATTTCAATTTTTTGGGAACTAAGAAATCTAACCAAACAAGTTTTCCTCATCAGTTCCCATTTTTCTGAAAACCAAAACAGAAATCATGAATCGAAGTGATACCAAGCAGCCCTATGAAATTAAGGTGCATTCTTCATCTAGTGTGTAAATGGCTTTCTTATGTTACACTAATACCCTTTCTCAATCGGTATGAAACATGGCCCATGTATTTGAAGATTATTCTCATTCTATTCTTTGAAAAAGACGCATGTTTCTCTCAGTAGAGAGAGAGAAAGAGAGAGACAGAGAGACAGACAGACAGACAGACAGACAGACTTACCCGTAAAGCCATCTTCTTTAATTTATTCATTGCAGAGAACTGTTTGAGGCGAGAAAGGACAGCTGGATCAAGAGCCCTATCAGGGGCAACTCCATTTTCGCAAATCCAAGGATGACCTAATAAACAACAAAGTAAAACATATGATATTTTGATCATTAGGTCACTGGAAAAACAATGATATGCAAAGTGACAAACTATGCCAATTGATATGGTGAATTCTTCAGCAGAAGTTTTAATATTCCCATTTGCTGAACCTAGGAAAACTCTTAGGAAGAGTTAAGACTTAATTACTAAACAAATTTGAAAAGTTACTAAATATCTACATTACTTATTTTATACAGTTAACTCAGGATGCACTATTCATTCTCAATGCATTTCCCAGAAATCCCAAAAACAAGATAGCTGAATCGAATCTGTAATAAGTTGCCTAGAAAATTCAAATTGACAAGGAAAAAGTTAATTGGGAAGTTTTGAGTTAAAAAGTAAATGTAGCTTATGATAAGTCAGCAGCTTTATACCGATATATATAATAACCAAATTTTAGAGAGCAGATGCTTTATGTTTCATCATTCTAGGATCAAATCCTTCATCAACATCAAGCAGAAAAACTTAGAAGGGTTATACATACATAGCACTTCATGGGCAGTAAGGCGCTCCGAAGGTCGAGAGCATAACATCTTCCGGATAAGGTCTTTCGCACTATCAGATATTAGGGGCCATGGATCTGAATCAAAGTCAATGTGTCCTTTCAAAACTGCATCAAATATTCCCTGCTGTGTTTCTGGGATCCAGGAAGCAAAAAGTTTTTGATTACATTAAACATTAAAAGATAAAACTAATTATACTATAGAACCATATAGAATAATAGTTCATAAATACCTGCCCAAAATGGAGGCACACCACTTAGCAATATGTACAGTATGACGCCTGCAGTCCATACATCTGCTTCTGGTCCATAATGCTTGAGGAGTACCTCAGGAGCAACATAATATGGGCTTCCAACCACATCAGTAAAAATTTGTCCTGAAATAGCAAGCCACAATGTTAAACCACAAGAATTCAAGAACACATCAAGCCTTCATTTGGTACATATGATAAGTGGACCATACAACAATGGATAGTGCTCCCCTTTCCCAACATCCTTCCCAAGTCCCACCCTTTCCAAGATTTGAACATGAGACCTCCAACTTGGAAGTTGTGCACACAAAAACTGTTGTTCTCTCCATTAGTGGAATAAAGACATCTATCTCCATGGGACATTTTTGGCCACAAAAAAAATAATAATAATAATTTGACATTAACAGCACTCAAAATGCTATGTGTGAATCCAATACAAGAAATAAACTCTGGTTCTTTAACTATGATATGATAGCTATTACTCTGGAGGCAGCAATTGAATTCATATCTAAATGTACAAAAATGTGCAAGAGTTTCATTAGAAATGCGGGCTCAGTTTGGCATGTTAAAGCAAGGATGCATTTGGTTTAATGTTAAAAGGTTAAAACTTAAAATTTTGACTTAAACAAGATAAAGAGTAATTTACCAAAAGAAGAATAAGGAATTAATCAAATGTTCCATACACATGTAGCAAGATAATCAACTTGTGTTTGCGCTTCTAAAGTGGCTTCCAATTTCAGTTAAAAATGGTAAATTAATGTGAGCACTCATTTCATACCTGGTTTAAAGAAGACAGAGAGCCCAAAATCAATCGCTTTGAGAGAAAAATCATCATCCTTGTTAACCAACAAAAAGTTCTCAGGTTTTAAATCTCTATGCATAACCCCGAGAGAGTGACAAGCTTCAACAACCCCAACAATAATCTTGGTCAGTTCAGCTGCCTTCCTCTCAGTATAATGACCTCTTTGGATGATCCGGTCAAACAATTCACCTCCAGAACAAAGCTCCATCACAATATGGACATATAAAGTATCCTCATAAGCACCTTTGATGGTCACAATATTCTTGTGACCCGCCAAATGGTGCATTATCTGGATCTCCCTCCTAACATCCTCCACATCCTCCTTGGAGATCAGTTTCCTTTTTGATATAGACTTACAAGCATACTCCCGGCCTGTGGCAATCTCAGTGCACAAATAAGTAGTCCCAAACTGCCCTTGCCCCAATTTATGACCTAAAGTGTAGAGGTCACGGATATTAGGAGTTTTATGACCCAAAACATAGTAAGCCTGATTATCAACACGCTTCATGATGTTATCTTTCTTGAAGGGGCTAACAAGAGGCAAATGGTGATCCTTTTGGCGGTTTTCTTTGGATATTTCCTTTGCTACGAGCTGTTGTGAGTTCAAGGAAGAATTGTCAGTTGTTGAACAGTCAGAGGGTGTGTTGCGCTTGGAAGTGGTAGAATACTCCTCGGGCTGATTGTAGCCCTGATAAAGTTTGCCCTTGAAAGATCCGCGGCATGTGTTGCCCATGAAACAATCAACAATTCCCTTACCAATACTTATTCCTCATCCAAAGTTGTATCATCAATTACACTGTAAAAGAGAAAAGAAATGCCATTATTGAGAAATAAGCAAAAATCCCAGAATCAGAAACTTTATAAATATAGCAAATTTCACTCCGGAATCTACAAATCTACCCATCAAAAGAGTCGCAAATCAGATCAAGGAAAATGATTTTTCACCGAATCTAAAAGGAAAGGATAAACAAAGTCACCATCTTCCTGGATGGATACAGCATGTAAAACCCAAAGAAAAAAAAATCCCCATCAAACCCACCAATCATAGCTATCAAAATTCATCATAGAAACTACAAAATTCTAGCAATCAATTCATAGGAACAAATAATCAAGTACAACATGATCAGAAATCAAGAACAGAACAAATAAACGAAAAGATACAGAAAAATACATGCAACTAAGTAAACAAAAAAAAAAAAAAAAGGAAAGTCGGGGAAAAGAGGTGGATCTATACCAGGTGGAGTAGAAATGAAAAAAAGAATTGAAGAGGAAGAGGGAAGGAATTGGCTTGAAGCTGTTTGTGAATGAAATTGATCCAAAACACTTCCCTAATTAATAACAGGTTGTTGATGGGTTATTTTAATGTTTGAAAATTATTTCTGTTTTTTTTGTTGTTATTTTTGGGATGCTGTTGCTAAGAAACATCGGATATGAGGAGTGCTGACCAGCTTCCTTTCCCTTTTCTCTCTCTTTATCCCTTTCTCATTTTCTTTTCTATTTTGCTTTCCCCTCAACGCGGCTTTTCTTTACTATACTTTATCATCACAGGTACATACATCATCATGCATCATGCATCATACATCACTCATGCACTTCCTATTATCATCATTATCTTTTTTTTTTTTTTTACAATCATCATTATCTTATTTTACACATCACACTTACAGACCCTTTATTGTCATTTTCTTAATCTATTACATCATTAATGTTAGTAATCAATAACCATAATTATGGGTTTGACTTGAGGGGAGAAAAGAGAAGATAAAATTATTATAACTAATTAAATTATTTTATTTCGCTATAAATTAAGGATTATATTCTCTTAATCCAACTTTCAAAGTTAGCTAGTTTTAATTGAATTGCTTACTCACCATTCGTGGTCACAATATTACACACTAATATTAAATGTAGTTTTATTTTTAGGTGAGTTAAACCCTTACCATACAAACTGGCAAGTTAAAGTTAGGGTATTTTGTTCCCTCAATCCAACTCTCCATCTTAAGTTCATTTTGGATTGATTTTTAACTATGTTTTCTCACTTAAAAATAATTTTTTTATAATTAAATTGACTTCAATTAATATTTTATATATTTTAGTAATTATATAAATATATAATAATACTTTTTAAGTTTAGATGGTGAGAGTGTCCCTATTTTAATTTATGTGTACTTAAGATTAATTTCTCTTTAAGCCATTATGAGAGAGCACTCAGTATGGACATGGTGCATTTGAAGGAAAATAAATTTCTTTGAGTAAGATTTAAAATACTAACTTTATTATTGAGCACGTTGAACCCTAACTATACAAAGTAGCTAATTAAGGTTAAAGCTGTTAAAAAAAAAAAAAGTAAAAAGGAAGTCATGTGAGAAGCCAATTACCTCGTTTACCATGTTTGACCTTACTGTTCTATCGTGGTGCGTTCAAGTTTGAATCAAGGATAGCGTAAGATAAGTACTTTTTGTCATTTGTTGGTGTTTCCTTTTTAGAATTAAGTGGTTTGTTTAAGTAGTTATTATCTTTCAAAGGTACTTTCTTCTAGGTTTATTGGTATTTTTTTTTTTTTTGTTGTTGCCTTGCATGAATCTTTAATTAGAGTTTTCCATCATTGATTTTATTTTATTTTCTTTGTTCATCATGTATGAGAGTTGATCCTCAAAAACCAATTGATGAAAGTGATGATTATGCAAGGTCAAGAACTCATTATATACAAATAAAGAGAGAAGAAACAAAAAAAAAAAAAAAAAAAGACACGAAATAGCGAGTGCAAATGTCGGATGCAATGGCTAAGAGGAGCATGCGACCTCTTTTCTTGAGTCTATCTTTAAATTTCACTAAGTTGTAAATTTGTAGCTTGAGTTTTTAAAATGTTTTTATTTCTAATTAATTTTATAAGTATAAAAAATTTGATGTATTTAAAGTTAATATTGAAGAAATTTTGATGATTTTCCAGTGCATACCAAAGAATAAAAATATTATTCACAAAAAAGTTTCCAAAGTGCTCTAACATTTAAAAGATAATTTTTGAAAAAGAAAATGCATTTTCTTAATGTATTATTTTTTACGAATCAAATAGATCTTCAAATAAAATTTAATATACATACAATTTAAAGTAGAATAAGATAATATTTGTTATAATAGTAGATTCGGTAAAAATAAACCCAAAACTTGGTAACATAACTTGGCCTAACTTACCTAACTTGTAAAAAGATATTTTAATATAATTTGAGAAATATTGAACCATTAATTTAGATAAATAAAATTTAAAATTTTTTAAAATTATTAAATTCAAAAGCTTAAACAAGCAAAAGTCTATTTTAAGAAATAAAAAAATCTCACGGCAACTTGATTTGAATGGAATGGCCATGGGCATTCCAGGGCAAAAAGAAAAACACGCACAAAAACAAAAAACAAAATCTTGGGCAGTTTCTCTTCAGCTCGTTAAATTTCAACTTTAATAAAAGAGAAGCACATTTTAGAAGGGGTCAAAGATGGAGTACTTGTTATTTAATGGTTTTTATTCCCTACTAAATTGTCCCCTTTCAAGAAATAAAAGATCTCACGGCAACTTGACTTGAATGGAATGGTCTTCTTTCTCATCAAAACATTCATAATGAGATCTGCTTCTAACTTGCTGACTATAGATTGCCCTCTTCCTCTCATTTATTGACCCCGGCGGTCAGGCCCATGTTCCAACTTCCAAGCAGCCAGCTGATTAGATGACTTTTGGTTTTTCTATCGGCCAGATATGAATGCCATTTTTGGGCAAGCCGAAGATGGGTTGGGGCTGAGTTTTATCGGTTTATTAAATACTAAAATATGATGTAGTGGACCGTTTGGTGGCTAAGCTATTGTGTTGAATCGGAGACAATAGTAGAAAACAATGATGTAGTGGAATTAGATAAAGTCCCACTAAAGTCAAACTGACATCATAGAAAAAAGTTATAATATTGGCGTAGGTTTTTAATTCTCTTTAATTTTTAAGTGAAAGCACACTTTTAATTCAAATATTTTCTTAAAAGTGCAACACATAGCGCATTTTATATATTTTTTTTTTTTATCTAAGAATAATTAATATTTTTTATTTAAAATTTATTTTTGAATAATAATTATTTTTTATATTTTGCAGGAAATATTTTTTATTTTAACTTTATTATTATCTCTTAATTGTAATTCTTTTTACTTTTTGTAAAGATAATATAGGTAAAAATAGAAATTATCTATACATCTTTAATTTTAAGATAAAATAAAAAAACATTTATTATTATTCTAAGATAAAAGAAGTAGTGATTAGTGGTTTTACCAAAACTTAATATAAAATAAATGTTTGATAAATTTATTTATTTTTAAACTACTATAAACTAAGTTTTGATAAAAAAATTTTATTTAATAATTTAACACTAGAGAATTGAAAATTTTTAATTTTATTAACAAATTTATCCATTTTAAATTTTCAATTTTTTTGCCATAGTCTTTAATTATTAATTTTCAAATTGGTTTCAACTTCTTTTTTTACTTTTTAATAATATTAAGTAATTATTATGTTTTTATTTTTTTACATTTATTTATTATAAAAAATTTATATTAGTTTAATGAATAAAATTTTCTAATTAAATGAAATAATTAAAGCTTGTTTTTTATTTGTTTAAAAATAATATAATTTTTTATTTGTTAAAAACTTAAATGAGTATTTGACTCATATTTTTATATTTTATCTTATAGATTTACTTTATTATTATTTTTATAAAATTAATATTATAATAATAAAAATATAAAAATAAAAAATACACTTAATTTCTTTTTAAAAATGCCTTTATTATTATTTAATGTCAAACAAAAATCATTAATTATTGTATAATTAAACGATTACATCAAATAAAATCTACAATCTACTATTCATTACTCACTTTCTACCATCTGTCACATATTAGTTGTTGGATTTTAACCTCTACACCAAATAGGATCAAAATCAAGATATGCAAAATAAAATAATGTGTATTTATTTACAAAATAATAAATATAAATTAAAATACATTTTAAAAAATAGAAAATATGTCTAATTTAGGGTACCATCATTCATGCAGTCAAACTTTAACTAGTGACACATTTTAAAATAGTACGATTTTTTGATTAACAATTAGATTTGTAAAGAGTAAGCATCTTAACTTGATCTTGTCCAGCCTTTGGAATGGATTCAAAACTTGACTTTGAGATTTTTCTTTGTCAGGAATTTAGAATTTGCCCTTTGTAACACCCCTATATTTGAGTGAACAAATTGTAAATTTGAGTCCTTCATTTTAAAGTCATACGGATTAAATTGATTAAATTTAAAATTTGAAAGTTTTAAGTGAAAAAATGTTTAAAATGTCCAACTCCATTTTGTTAATATAGTACCACGTGGAACAATATTTACCAAGCATAATTTTCCCTTTTTTTTTTTTTTTTTTTTGACTTAAAAGCCTTTCAGATGACCATGGTTGTCCCCTAACCCATTTCTTTTCATTTTTTCTCTTTTAGCCGAGTATGAGAGTGGACAAGCCCGAGGAGTGCTGTTTGTTGCTCCTGCAGCGTGCTTTCTTTGGATGACTCTTTAATTTCTACTGTTTCCTCTATCTTTCTGCTGGTTTTTTTCTAACTTGGTGACATGGTTCTCTTAAGTATAGGTTTCCTTGTAGTCTTGGATTAGAGTTTTGGGTAAATTATAAATACTAAAAAATATTTAAATCAGTGAAATCTGACCTTGAATACATTGTTTAAAGTATTTTTTAATTATTAAAATTTTGTTTACAAATATATTACTTCTTGTGCTTGTACGGATCTTGGAGATAGAGCCTACAAATGAATTTTATTTTCTTATTTGGATTTAGTGTAAATTTTATTGTAAAACAATATTTATTGTTGCTATGTATTTTCTGTGCATGAATTGCATGATGATTTTCTTGGGGATTAGCATGGTAAAGCAAATTCTATATATTTATTTGGAATTTTTGGTAGAATCCGTGAACTAAGCATAAGGAATTTGATGTAAATTGCTTTAAAATGCAATTACTTAAATAGATAGATTAAACAGTACAGTTTATATATTTTAACTATAAGGTTAAGCAGTGCAGATTGTATAGAAATTTAAGTAAATTACCAAATGAAATTATGTTTCTCTTATTTTGGATGTGTTCTGAACATATTTGACATGTGTATGTGTGTGGTTATAAAGTAAGTGGATCTAAGCCTTGGAAATTTGGGGTATTTGTTGGACTCTTTGAGGTAATTAATGGACATTTGCATGGTAAGTTGAGTGTCATGACTAGTTCTAATACATGTATTTGTTAGCACACATCAATATACTTCCTAGCATTATGTGATTTTTGTTATATGATTTATGATTGTGATATTTAGCTTGTGAATATGTGACATTAAGATATGAGTTTGAAATAATTGTCATTGGTTTTCCTTTAACATACTTAATGGTTTATTTATTTTCCTATATCATGTTAAGTTTAAGATGCTATTTAATACTAAAATTTGTGATATTATATGGTTTGGCTTAATTGTATGTTTGGCCTTGTGGTTGTTTGCATCTATGGGTTATAAGACCCAAGTTTATAATTGTAACTTATACTTATAAGGCTTTTAGTTTATGTTATTTTCTCCTATTTTAGATTAGTAGCTTAGAGTACTAGTTACCAACAGTTGAGAGTTTTTGATATAGGTCTTTTGTACCCGTCATAGCAGTGGCGGAGCCAGGTGCCCCCCCTGAAATTTGAAAATCTTGTAAATTAGTATATAATTAGTATATGAAAAATTATCTAGCTCCTCCTAAACTTTGAAAATTTTAGCATCTTGCCCCCCTAAAAAAATTTCTGCCTCCGCCCCTGCGTCATAGGTTTCTAGGATTGTACTATGCTTGATGTTAAAGCAAATCAATATGTTATCAAAACAATGGTTCTACTTATATTGTTTTGAAAATCTTTTGAAAGGCTTTGCTCATGTCTATTATTATAAATCACTTTTGTATTTACATAATATATATATATAAAGTTCAACCTTGATTATTTCACAACTTTAGGTATTTTAATATTTTTTCTTAAGGTATTTTTTGGTTAAATTGGTTTTCATTTACAACCTATTGATTTTCTTTCTAGAAAACTTTAAAATGACATGCAAGTAGATTTTTTGAAGAATTATTTATACTTCAAAAATATTTTACTTCTATTTACATTTTTTTTTCTAAGTTCTCATTCTCCTATCTCTTAATTTAAGTTTTTTTTTTTTTAAGAGACTACAACGATGTGTATGTTGTTTAATAATAGTGTTGCTTGTATCATAGGTTGTTTGGTTTAAAAAAAATGAAAGAGAACAAATGGAAGGAAAGCGAAAGGGAGGGAAGGGGTGGGAAACTACTTTTGTAGATTTTAGCCGAACTTTTAAATCTTTATTTTATTGGACCAAAAAACTCTCCTTTTCATTTCCCTCAAACAAAACAGCCACTTAGTCATGGCTATACTTCCAATCCTGGGTTTTTACATACCCACCAATAAAAGTAAAATAAATTTATTAATAATTCTTTGTATCCATAATTTCATTCATGTCAACTATGCCAATTCGATTAGCAGGCCAGGCCGGTAAAAATAGGTAAAAACCAGAGAGGATATTTTTCAATATGATATTCCTGCTAGACAGTAAAACAAGCTTTATTATTATTATTTTTTAATAGTTACAATTTAGGTGAGAAGAAGAGGATATTTGCATGGTATTATCATGATTTGAAGCAATCAAGGCATTGAGTGCATTAACTAACTGGCTTATAAGGCCTGGTCCAATAAAACAGGCTTTGATAATCCTGCGTCAGAGTAACCACATTGAAAATTATGCCTATTTTCAAGCGCTAAATCCTCGTACTAGATAAATATAAAAGCTGATTCAATATTATGTACCGAAGTCGCAGGAGGCCAGGTGAAACTGGTAGTCCTCGTCCCCAAGAGCTTAATAAGCTGATGAATCAGTTTCATCCAGATGTCTTATGGACCCTCCACTAGTAGGCCTAAAATATTTTACAAGTGTACTATTGTTAGATAAATAGCTAAAACCAAAACATTCTCTTTGCAGGCAATGGATAAATTTATCAAAAAAGGGAAATAAATTACTTGCCTCAACATGGCTTTAATAAGAATTTCTAAATTCGTGGAAGAAAAAAAAAATGAAGGTCATGGAGTCTAAATTCCCAAAGAGCTTTTATATTGCTCCACAAAAGTCTTTGAAATAGAACATTTGAATGGAAATGGACTGGGAAAAAAAGGGAATGGAAGAGACCAATGTGCACACTTTGATATGAGTTTTTGAGAAACAAGGCACTTACAGTCCACTTAACACTTTGATGGTGTCATAGAAGAACCACTGCATTGTAATAAGTGGCCCAACAAGTGTAATCCGAACAGGAAGACTCCTAGTAAAAAGATTAGAAAACCCGATGTTCTTGGCTGCCTGAAATATGTGATATAAAAAACTATGCAGTTATATATTGTTAGAAAACCATGGTCATTGCTTATGATCTGATATATTTAAAATAACACAGAATAAATCTTGAAAGAACTTAACTAGACACAACCTATACCTGTAATGCATTCTCAGCCTTGTTATTGTAAAGAGAGGAAACAATAACGTCAGCAGGGTTAGAGATTATGGTACCAACTGCTCCAGCTGCATACCCTGCCAAGCATGTGACGCCAAGTTGTTGAGCTCTAGTACAATTTTCCTTCCTCCTTTGAAAGACATTTCGATATATAAGGTCCGCTGAATGCTCAAATGTTGAGAACATTACCATAGAGACTGTAAATCATCAACGGTTAGAAAATAAAAGGTTTGCTGAGTGATGATTCAAAATAAACAGATACATAACAGATGACTAACTGTGTCTAGCCAATTGGTAAGAACTAACGTTATCCTATTATTTTGAAACCATCTTTACTGCACAAGTATTATCTTTGAGTTACAAATTTTGAGCCACTGCATACTGCTTCAATTTCTCATTCTGAAAAGTTAAAGAGCTAAAATCCAAGCACTTCCACTCCTATGTCAACACAATACTACAAGTTCTGCATATAACAATATAGAACTGGAATCTGGAACAGACCAGGCACAAAACAAATAATCAGGTATCATGGGCATTGACTTCAAGCCTATAATCCAACTAGCCTATTGTTCATTCCCCAAATTTCACCATCTTTCATAAAACATAAAGAAAGGAACATCATGTCTGTGAAGTGATTTCTCAAGAGACATTAATGAAATAACACATTAACGAAAGATTTTATTTTTGGTCATCCATGGATGGAAGATGACACCATCTCCAAAGAAGTAGAGAATTTAGAGTTGAGAAAATTATTTCAATTCATCAAAAACTAATTGTAATGTTGTAATAAGAATATTTATAGGGTACAAACCTTGGGTCCAAATTAAATACAAAAATAATTATAAAGTTTCTAAAATTATTAAAGTTACTAAATAAGTCCAAATACTAAACTAATACTTAAACTTCCTACGAAAATAACACTGCATAAAGGGCTTGCACCCTTGAGGCTGTGCACCATCAAGAACCAAACTCCATAATCAGTAAATGGGAACAGATACCAGCAAATGTAGACAGAATGGAGTTAACTAGCAACACATACTACATACATAACTAGCATTATATCATTTAGCCAAATGCCATCATGATTTGAATTTCTTTTGGATTGAAATCGCTCATGGGGGTGTGCATTATTCAACTAATAAAACAGAAATCAGCTAGTTTATTGGTGAGCAAACCAAAATATAAAACCATCAATGAAGGATTAATAAACAAAATATGTCAATTGTTAGCTCTGCAATTACAAGTCATATCAACAGAGAAATCTAGAACAGTCCTAGACACTGTTGCAATATTAAAATTTTTCTTAAATTCATAAGTCAGAATATTATGAAACAAGCAAACAAAAATTAGGAGGGATGAAAACAAGCAAATGAAAATTAGCAGGGGCAGTGAAGAAGAGAAAGTACATGGAAGATTCCGCCCCCAGAGTGGCAAAAGCCCCTTATAGAAGCTGCAGTGAGATACAAATGGGTAAACATCACACAGATGAAAGAAGAGCAGAAGAACTCAAGTTTTCGTACAATGTACCCTGCAGGCCCTTCCGTCTTATAAAGTTTTGGAAATCCATCAGCCAAACCCTTTGCAAAATTGGGCTGTGTTTGGACACGAACCTTAACAGCTTCAAAAGGACAGAGTGCCATATCAGCAAATACTTGAGCAGATGCACTGCTGAGGAAGAATATTAAAGTCCTGTTTTGATCCACCAAGACATTGGAGTAAAGCCTCTTAAAGTACTCGTAAAGACCAAATTTGCAGCCTCCTTGAACACCATATCCAAATAACTTGCCAGACCAACCCCTCCAAAGAGAAGACGGGCCCTGCTCTTTCCAAAGGGTAGAGAACCCTGACAAAATGCTATTATACTTGATTGGATTCACCTAAATTGAAATGATTAGACAAATCATTAAAGACTAGACTAGAGTATAGAGTGTGACCAGATAAAACAAGAGAAGTATGTAAATTTTAGCAAAGTCCATTTTTAGTATTGTGCCAAAGGGCAATGGTAACACCTAAGAAATGGTTGGTTCTGAAGACTATACTACTTATAGATTTATTCAATAACAACCTTATTTTGTCTGACATTATTTGAACCCAATTTACCATGTGAAAAAAGCAGCAACGGGACTTTTTCAAAATTGATGGAAACTTTTGATCCTTAATACCCTTTTAAGTTTTAGCAGTTGCATTTAGTCAAATCCTTCTGCCATGCTCACTCATTCAAAAAGAACTTTTATCTTCTATGCACCAAGAGGAAGATTATTTAGTAAAGAATGGTTATGATAGTAACAGAGACAAAATGAAAGATCTAATATAAGAATGATCAACTATGTGTATGCCTTGTCATGGTATGCTATATGTAAGAAACTTGGAGCATATGTAATCAATACAGTTCGTTTAGGAATTATAAAAACCCAAAGATTTGTTAGTCAAAGTGAAAGGAATTTGGTTCCTTCTAATAACATCTTGAGTACGAGTCTTATGAATGAAAAATAAGCTGAGAGCTTCTCTTGTGCCCCACTCAAGTCCAGATTAGTTGGACCGAATTTGTCTTCCAGATACAGGGGATTAGTACAAAGAATCACAAAAAATCTAATTAGAGAAAACCCCACTACTCCCAACTGGAAATGCACCAAAAAACTAGAAGATATATCACCACTTCAAAAATAGCAATGAAGGTCAGATAACTGATTAATCCTTGAAACCTTCCATGCAAAGACCATCATCATCATATTAATCCGTACAATTTCAAGTTATGTGAAAAAACAAAAATAAAAATCAGGTGATCCAATTACAAGAACTGACCTGCATATTGACTTTCAAGACATCAAGAGGTGTAATAGCAAGATGGGTGGTCCCAGCACTAAGCATCCCTCCAACGGCGCAAACCCCATAATACCCAGGTGAGAACTCCTCACAGAACCTTCCTTCACCCACCCTCATCTTCGCACGTCTTCAGCTCTTTCTTTTGCAAACCCGTCTGCTCAGAATAACCAACCAAACCACACTTCTTTCAACAAATTCAGACAAGTATTTGTTTGTGGAACGCTACTGGGGGTTTGGATGTAAATCGCTGCAGTGCCTAGCTTTCTTGTTCTCTTGTATGCAGTGTGTCCACGTTTACGGTTCCGAATAAAAGGTCGAAGGCAGAGTTTAAGGTTTCAAGCTAACTAAAAGGAGATCCTTGCATTAATTAATTTGACTCCAGCCAAAAAAGCGTATTTGTTCCAGAAATCTTGGGAGATACGTTGGTGGGTGAACGCCGCTCAAAATAAAAGGCAAAAAGTATGGAACAAGGACCCAAACTTGCACAAAATTCATAATTCCGGGTCCAAATTTTAATTGTACTTAATTAAAGTCTCAAACTATACAAAATTCTCAAATAAGGTTCAAATTGGATGGAAAATTCACGATGTGTAGTTTTATAATTAGTTTTTTATTTAAAAATTTATTTATAATATTATATATATTTTTTCAATATTACATAAAATTGTAAATTTATAATATTACATGATATTATAATTATAGTATTGTTGCTAAATATAATCAATACAATTAATTGAATTATAGTTATGATTAATTGAATGACAAGCTAAAATGTAATAATTTAATTATAATACTTTGTTCAATTTTAATAGTTTTAGTTTAATTTTTTTGACATTGTAGAGATGAATTTTAGATAAAGGTTTTTTTAATCAAATTAAAGTACTTAACAAAAATTTCATATAAAAAGAAAAAAACTTTTCAAATATTATTCATATAAATTGTTAAATTTTTATTTAAAATTTAAGTCTAAAAATTCAAAAAGTCAAATCAAATTTATAAAAAATAAACAAAGAGAATAACATTTTTTCACCTTAAATGTAATTATAATAACAAAGATTTTTCTATTATATATCCTTAAAATATTATAAATACACATTTTTTTATTATAAACTATATAAAAAACAAAAATTAATATTTAATTTTTTAATTATCTAATTAAATGCATTTATTTAACAATAATATTAAAATTAATATTAATTTATATGTTTTTTTATATACATTTATAATATAAAATTATCCTTAATTTGTTTTCTAAAGATATAAATTAAAAAAACTCAAATAACCAATACAACTCTTGCTTAATGATGATATACAATAAGTCAATTAATTGAACTCATAAAAATGATACTCTCTAAGTAGCTCCGATGTAATTTTCTTTCACATTGTGAAAGTAAAAGGTCCTAGCTGCCATTGTGCAACAAAAAAGAAGAGGGGGGAGGGGGGAGTGGGAATGGGGGGTGGTGTGGGTGTGGGTGTGGTGATCTCTCTCCGAGTTTCCATTTAAGATCTTTTTCAGGCTTTCTTTCCTTCCTCTTCTTTGGGTTTGATAAAATAATGGAGCTTGCCTTCGAGCTTGGGGGATTCATCGAAGTCATTTTCATTTCTTAACAAAACCCCAAAATTAACCAGGAAAGATTGTGGGTTTTGCATGGCGGTGGATGGTAGTCGACGTTCGTGATCGCTGCAAAAAGAGATGGAGCCCACGCCACACTGGAGGGAGATGGAGATAAGAGAAGGGGTTCCTTAGATCCACTTGTTCAGCTTGATCTTTCTCCCTTCCTCTCCGGTTCCTCGTCGCCAGCCTTCTCAAATCCAATTTCCTTGGCTCACCGATGACCGTAAGTGGTGCTCTTCTTTTCCATTTCCTTTCCTTGATCAGATCTACTGAAAATTTGCTTATGCTTTAATTGTTGATAGCTAAACAAGTTTTTTTTTTTTTTTTTTTTTTTTTT
>BPVZ01000026.1:711638-723065 GCA_020521535.1 Rubroshorea leprosula | reverse complement strand
CTTCTCCTCTAATGTTTGGCGCCCGTCTCAATTAGCCTTCTTTTCCGGCTTCTTCATCGGCTTATCAACCGCTCCATGGCCATATCTCTATCCTGTTTTCCAAATTTTTTGTGTAATTTAAGTATTTGGGTTTTGGAGAATAATCTAGGATTTGATGTGTTATGGATTGTAATCGTGTTTTTCATCTTCCATGATCATCAGAACAACGCAAAAAATATCTCCATTTTTTCCTATTGTAGAAGGATGAAGATTCTTCACTCAATTAAGTCAGTACTAGACCTTGCGGACTACTTCAATTTGGTATTTTCTCTTGAAATTTATGTATGTGTTTATTTTTCTCCATGATAGAGTATTGGCATATTTTTGTTTTGGAAAAATTAGAATGAAAAATCGGTGGAATTAGAATGAAAAATAAAAAAGCAGATGAAATTCGAAAGAATATGAACTCAGCCCGTTCAATTGGAAGTGCAAAAGTCAGACAAAGAGAAGATTTAGGACTATTGAGCTTCTAAACGATGAGAGAGACAAAGGGTATAAATGGTATTTTGATTATAATTAACTTTAAAATTAAGAGTAATTATCATTACTTTAATCCCAATCAAAGTTATCAATATCATACCAATATACGTATAAATTTTGTTACTAAAATGGTACATAAGGGATATTAAAATTTTTTCGTGTATTATTTTAGATTTATCACTATAAATATATATTTTTATAAGTTAAATATCAAATTTTAAAATAATAATAAGAGAAACTAATTTTTAAAATTATCATATTTCTATAAATTGAAAACAAATTTAAAATAACAAAATTGATAAAACATTCATAATTTTTTTAATATTAAGATAATATTAGAAAGTATAACTATTATAAATTTAATATTTTACAAAACCTTAACTTTGAATTGATTAAAAAAATGTAATTTTTATAATTAATGAATTAAAAAAATATGTAAAAAAATTAAAAGATAAAAATTATATAAAATATTAAAGTTGAGATCAAAAAATGAAACTTACTTTTTTTAATTTAAATTTATTTGTGTGGACTTACTTTTTGATATATCTGTTGGTACGTTGAAATATTTATTTTATATTAAAATTTGATCAAAATAAATAAAATTTGATCGGAAACGAACTTACTTTTTGATATATCTGTTGGTACGTTGAAATATTTATTTTATATTAAAATTTGATCAAAATAAATAAAATTTGATCAGAAACGAAATTAAATATTATATTATTTTGATTAAAAAAAAAATTGATACGTATCTACTACACCAATCGATTCGGAATGAAATTAACAACAATGATCCGAATGCAATAAGCCAAAACGTTAAACATAATGGAACAGAGGAAGTAACTCCGTACCATTAGAAAAGGATAATGGGGTCTAGAAATGCGCATTTTAAACTCTTTAATGGAGCTCACGGAAAGAAGAACGCGCAGTATTGTTCACGGGTTAAGAGAGACTAACGGAGATGTACGGTAAGATAATAAATAACTAGTTTTTTTAAAACAACTTGGATTTTATTTATCATTATAAAAGATCTTATTTACTACCATTAAGTTAAAAACTAACCGTATTCCGAAGCGGGGGTTTATAACTGAGATTTCTGTTCCTAATCCGCAGCGTTTGGAGCTTCTGTTGTTGAACTGGTAAAATTCTCATCGTTTTCCCTCCTAAAACATCACCCTTCATTTCTGCGGAAAAAAGAAAAATTACAGTACCCTCACTGGCTCCACCAAGTTCCAACCTCAAACAGCATCATCAAAACAAAACGTCCCACTTGCCGTATTATCCATTTCCTGTCCTTTTCTCCACCAACACACACCAGCATGAAGCTATATTAATTGAAAATTAGTTAACTATATTATTTACTAAATATTGGATCTACCTTCCGCTTAATAGTTTTATTAGTGAAAGCTCAGAGATCTCAGATCTACAACGTAATTTGGTAGGTTTTTTTGGACTGTTCCGATTACTGTTTTTGTTACTTCTCCATTATTATTATAGTTAAAATTCTTTTCAAAATCATGTATTCTTTACTTTACCCATTTTTCCCTTTGCAAAAAGATGAGAACTTGATGAGATTCTGATTTATGTGGTTAAATTCTCTTCAAAAGTTAGGTATCCAGGATTTCCCATTTTCGCTATGAAAAAAGATGAAAACTTTAATGATTCTGGGATGTTAATTATGATTTTACATGGTTTTTGATGTGAACAAGGAAAGCGAGTGAATCCGTGACAGATTGATACGTGCAGGTCTCGGAGAGGCACAAGGGAGGGCAGCTGGCAGTGACACGGTTGTGAAAAGCAAAGTTCTGTGTCTCTTGGGCTTTTGTCTTGGACGAATGAGGTCGCCACCCTTTTTATTTTTATTTTATTTTTTTAAATTTTGGAACACCACGAAATTCACTCTTTTTCTATTTGCATTTCCTTGCCCCGATTTTTATTATATTTATTATTTATAAAAGATATTTCCCATCATCACCGCAGAGACCCACTTTTTTAACACCTAGCGATGGCAATTTGCAGGAGAATCTGTTATGGCTTTTTCTGCATCTGATGATAGCTGAACCACTAACCACGCCCTTCTGCTTCTGCTTCTGGTTCCCTGGAAGGTAAAATTAACCACTTCTTTAGTTTTCATGTTCGATTTAGACATCTGGGTTCCTCTTGTTTTGCTTTTTTGCTTGTGTCCGTTGTGGTTTGTCTTGTGTTGATTGTGTTGAAGCTGTGATCTGTTTTGCTCCAGTAGAGGTCACATAAGCAAGGAGGATCCTGTTTTTGCTTGATTTTTGAGGTGGGTTAACAAGAACTGGTTTGATATTACTTCCTTGATCTGGGGTTTCTCTTGCAGTGTTGAGTTTAGTAATCACTGTTGAGAGGATTTGAATTCTGGAAAAAATGAGAGGAGCTGTGTTTGTGGCTGTTGCTGCAGCTATTGGTAACCTCTTGCAAGGATGGGATAATGCCACCATCGCTGGTAATTTACTCTTTTCTATTCTCCTTTTTTTTTTTTTTTGTGTGTGTTTTCTTTTTTTCATTTTTTAATGATGACAACTCTTTTGGATTCTTGATTACTTCATGAATCATATAAGTATGAATTTCAATATTTATAACTGAAAACTGAAAGTTCAGTCTTTATTTTTGCTTGCATGAAAGTTCAATATTTGATTATATAATGTTTGCTATCCTCAAAGATCATCAATAAACTTTGAACTAAGATGGAATTTGCTTGATGAGATGGCTCGTTAACTTTGCTTTCCTTATGATCAATATGTTTTGCATTTACTGTGAAGCATATGTTACTTAATTATCCATTCCAATCAATGAGAGACCCTTTGCCCCCTTCTTTTCTTTTTCTTTCTGCAGGTGCTGTTATGTACATAAAAAAAGAGTTCAAATTGGAGAGTGAACCCACTATAGAAGGCCTGATTGTAGCCATGTCTCTTATTGGAGCCACCTGCATTACAACATGCTCCGGAGGCATAGCTGACTGGCTTGGACGCCGCCCTATGTTAATTATCTCATCCGTCCTTTATTTTGTTAGTGGTCTTGTAATGTTGTGGTCTCCAAATGTTTATATCCTACTTTTGGCTAGGCTTTTGGATGGCTTTGGAGTTGGTTTGGCTGTTACCCTGGTCCCAGTTTATATATCTGAAACTGCGCCACCTGAGATAAGGGGATTGTTGAATACCCTTCCCCAGTTCACAGGTTCCATTGGAATGTTTTTGTCATATTGCATGGTTTTTGGAATGTCATTGATGAAGTCACCAAGTTGGAGATTAATGCTCGGAGTTCTTTCTATTCCCTCCCTCATATATTT
The DNA here is from genome assembly GCA_020521535.1 of Rubroshorea leprosula. Taxonomy (NCBI): domain Eukaryota; kingdom Viridiplantae; phylum Streptophyta; class Magnoliopsida; order Malvales; family Dipterocarpaceae; genus Rubroshorea; species Rubroshorea leprosula. Next base: position 719,233 of record BPVZ01000026.1, on the reverse strand, counting down.
TATATTAACTATCTCTTTCTTGCCTGAGTCACCACGGTGGCTTGTAAGTAAAGGGAGGATGGTTGAGGCTAAAAAGGTTCTACAGAGGCTGCGTGGCAGGGAAGATGTTGCTGGTTAGTTTTTCTCAATCACTCCTGGAAAACTTTAATTCTTTTTGGGGGTAATAAATACTTGTTTAGTGCTTATATAGGACATTAATGATTAAATGCAAGTGGTGATTGGTTATCTATCTTATCATTGCATTTGGGAATCTTTTCTTGTGTGGTTTTCTTGCATAAAATGTCATTTCTTATTTATTGTGAAAGAACTTCATTTCTTTGTTTCTGTTGTTTGTCTTGCACATTAGATCTTAGAAGATATGTTCATTTCCTCATAATATTTCTTTCCTTTGCTGAACAAGAGGTAAATAGGAAGCCATCTGTTGGACAAATTTTAGAGCAACTTAACCAATAATTGTATTAGGTTGGCATTGAAATTTGTTAATGTCCATGGTAACTCATCTTTCTTTTATGTGATATTCTTGATCCTTTTCTGTTATTTCTTTATATGGTCCTTGTCAAAACTTTTTATATTATTTCTTGATTTTTAGACCAAGGAATGCTGAAGTAGCAATGTTAGTGAACAATGATCAGTCCTGTGGAGGTACTGACCTTTCTTAGATTAACAGGTGAGATGGCTTTACTGGTGGAGGGACTTGGGGTTGGGCGTGAAACATCCATAGAGGAGTATATAATTGGACCAGTCACTGATGATACCAATGACCATGATATAGCTGCAGATAAAGATCGGATAAAGTTATATGGACCTGAAGCAGGCCTCTCCTGGGTGGCCAGACCTGTTACTGGTCAGAGTACTCTTGGTATTGTGTCTCGGCAGGGGAGTATGGCCAACCAGAATGTGCCTCTCATGGATCCTCTTGTCACCCTCTTTGGCAGTGTCCATGAGAATGTTCCTCAAACTGGAAGTATGCGAAGTATGCTTTTTCCGCACTTAGGCAGCATGTTCAGTGTGGCTGGAGGTAATCAACCTAGAAATGAAGAGTGGGATGAGGAGAATGCTCCAAGAGAAGGAGAGGGATATGCATCTGAGGATGCTGCTGATGAGTCTGATGACAATTTGCAGAGTCCACTTATCTCACGTCAGACAACCAGCATGGACAAGGACATTGTCCCACCTGCCCATGGAAGCCTTGCAAGCCTGAGAAATAGTAGTTTGCTGCAAGGGAATGCAGGAGAATCAGGAAGCGTGGGAATTGGTGGTGGATGGCAGCTAGCATGGAAATATTCTGAGAGAGAAGGCCAGGATGGAAAGAAGGAAGGGGGATTTAAAAGAATTTATTTGAAAGAAGAGGGTGTCCCTGCATCTAGGCGTGGGTCAATAGCTTCTCTACTTGCCAGTGATGCTGCTGCCCCAGAGAGTGAGTTTGTCCAGGCTTCTGCTCTGGTAAGTCAGCCAGCTCTTTATTCCAAGGATCTTATGAAACAGAATCCAGTAGGACCTGCCATGCTTCATCCGGCTGAGGCTGCAACAAGTCCAGGTTGGAGTGATCTCTTTGAACCTGGAGTCAAGCATGCTTTGGTTGTAGGTGTGGGAATTCAAATACTTCAGCAGGTAACACAGTCAAACAAGCATAACCTTCCAGCTCTCTACTAAATCAAATTAACCTTTGCAAGCAGAATGGTGAAATGATCCATTTTTGGTGCTGTGTTAGGAACTGCATCTTTTAGTTCTAGCAATAGTGAACCAGTCTAATAAAAGAAAAAAAAAAAAAGGATTCTGCTTCACCTTAATATTACTTGCTTGCAAGTATCCCTTTTTGACCTCCCTTGTCAATGCAGTTCTCTGGCATTAATGGGGTTCTCTACTATACTCCTCAAATTCTCGAGCAGGCAGGAGTTAGTGTTCTTCTTTCAAACTTGGGCCTTAGCTCATCTTCTGCATCTCTGCTTATCAGTGGCCTTACAACTTTGTTGATGCTCCCGAGCATTGCTGTTGCAATGCGACTTATGGACGTTGCGGGTAGACGGTAAAATTTTTTTTATTTTTTTTCGAGTTCTTTTACGTGATAGCCACTCCTGCTTGAATGCACTAAAAATCTGTTTCCATGCAGATTATAGATATTTTGACTTAAAAGTTGAGAGGGGATTGGATTTCTTGATATGGATTGATGACCATTCCTTTCTACGTTGTTATCTAATTTTTCCTCTATTTCCCATTTCAGGAGTCTGCTACTGAGCACAGTCCCAATCTTGATATTATCTCTCCTCATTTTAGTGTTAGGAAGTGTTGTGGACATGGGTAATATCGTGCATGCTGCAATCTCAACTGTCAGTGTTGTGCTCTATTTCTGTTTCTTTGTCATGGGGTTCGGGCCAATCCCCAACATACTTTGTGCAGAGATCTTCCCTACCAGGGTTCGTGGCCTCTGCATTGCCATATGCGCCCTCACGTTCTGGATTGGCGACATCATTGTCACTTATTCCCTCCCAGTGTTGCTCAAATCTGTTGGTCTCGCTGGTGTTTTTGGCATGTATGCTGTTGTGTGCATCATGTCGTGGGTGTTTGTCTTCTTGAAAGTTCCGGAAACAAAAGGCATGCCTCTAGAAGTGATTACCGAGTTCTTTGCTGTTGGTGCAAGGCAGGCTGAAGCTGCAAAGAACAACTAAGCTGGTCATTGAGAGATTTGAAATTTTGGCGGTGACCAATTTTCCTTTGTGTGGTTTTTTCTTATTATTTAGATTTTGGCAAAGTAGGAAGTTTGATTTATGTAGAAAGAAAGAATATATATTTCTCCTGTTTGTTTTGCTTTTTAAATGACATTTAAATTTCTGCAGATTGTGTTCACAAATTTGTCGAGGACATTAATACTTACGAAGTCGAGAAATTACTAAAGTAAAAAGAATGCAAATGCTACGAGGGTAGAATAAAGAAAAAAATAATTGAAAGAATAAAGGATAAATATGAAATTTAAAATAGGACAACTAAACTTACCTTGGAGGGAGTTTGTTTTGTTTTTGTTCTATTTTTGGATGGTTTAGAAGTCAGTGTTTGGTGTAGCTTCTAAACTAAACTTTAAGGACATGTTTGAGTTAACTTTTAAGAGTTTTAGCTGTTGACATTATTTATATTTCAAAAATTATTTTTTTTTAACTTATATTTAAAAATTTTTTTAACCTTAAAAAAATTTTAAACAATAAAAACTTAAAAGTTTTAAATTTTTACTTTTTATAAACTTATTTTTTACTTATTTTTTATTCATTTTTTCTTATCTCTAAAAGTAATTTTAAAATTTTTTTTCAATTAAAAATTTAAATTTATCATTCATAAACAGTGCAAAAAAAGTAAAAACTCTTATAAGATAATCCAAACATGCTATAAAATTCTATTTATTGTCGCTGCAGCTTTTGAAAGAAGTGTGGTTTGGAAAGATTTGTTGTAAAAGTGTTTTTTTTTAACGGGAAGCTATAAAGGTGTTGTGTAAAATTATTTACACAATTATTTTTAAATTTTAAAATTATTTGATAATTTTTTTTATAAAAAATCTTTTAATACAATGTGATGTTGAGATGACTAAAAGGTATTTGTTCAAAAAACAATCACCATCTATATTTTTTTACTCTTCATATTTATAGAACTTCAATATTTTTGAAAAGTTCTACATATGAAGAATTAATTCAATTGCAATCATTAATGTTAAAATAATTAAACTTGCAAGGAATTGAAAAGTTTTATAAATATGAAAATAAAATATATAGATGGTGCTTCTTTTTAATAATAATGCTCTTTTAAGTTATTTTAATATCACATTGTACTAAAAGGTTTTTTTTATAAGAAAATTTATCTAAAAGTTTCAAATTCTAGTAGTGTTTGTGTAATAATTTTACCAAACACCTTTAGCTTCTTATAAAAAGGACTTTTACATCAAATATTCTCAAATTGGATTTTTATCAAAACCTCTAGTCACACCAAATAGGCTTTTAGTGTTTTTGATATTTGAATCCTTAACCTTCACTCATAGTCAATGATTTGAAAATTGTCAGAGGAAGGAAAATAGGCACGCATGCTATATGCTAATATTCTGTTGCAAGTCAACAAGATTGACAAAAGGAGAAAATTGTCAAGGGTAGAAATTCAATTATATCTTATGCATCACTAAACTAAACTTCAATCTCGAATAAACACCTTATAATCAGAAATCCACTTAAAGAGAAAGATGAGTCTAACAAGAGATTCCGATGGATGGAGACCCACTAGAATAGAGCAAAAAATTAGTGTTATCTCTAAAATATCTCCTTTTAGCTGTGTGCTAAATATGATTACAAAGGCATACCACTCACTTTACTTAAAATGAGAAAGAAAGATCCATAAACAATTTGGCTTGGAAGAATATCAAGCACTTCCTACAACTAAAACCAAAATGTTAGTTTGTTAATCAAAATAAAAGAGAAAATTAGAATGTAGGAGAGCAAGAGAGTGCATGGTGGAAACTAAAGTGCTAAAAATACTGAGTTGATAGAATTAATTGTGAACAACATTGACAACATGAAATGAAACTTGACAATCGTTCTAAAGAAGACATTATTGAATTGAGTTGCATAAAATGAGATACATCAATGAAGATGTTCAAATTAAAATAAATAGATAAAACTATTGCTAGAGTTTGTGGTCGCATAGAGCTAAGATATTGTAATGATAATTGATAGTATTAGACTAGTTTTAGAGGGATAGGCCTTTGTGGATCTGGAGTTTGTAAGGAAGTGTAGAGCTTGGGAGTTGTGAAGAAGCATGGAGCTAAGATATCGTAGAGATAATTGACAACGATTGGTTGGCTTGAGAGGATTATGCTTACTTTATTTTGAACATTTCCTAATAGAATGCTAGAAATCCCTAGAGACATGTTGCAAAATTTGCAACAAATGAACCACTTTACTGCTAATGTGGCAACAACCACTTGAATTCAATTTGGAGAAAAATTACTCACTAAACTTAGTTGATGAAGTCTTCATGTGGCAATGTCTAGTAGTACCATGTGTGCATATCTTTTATTCTTTCAAAATGAAATTAGTTACAACCTTGGATTTGCTCCATGATTTTCCTAAAAATCTTGCAATTAAATCACTATTTAAAATGATTTAATCAATAAATGAGATATGACATGGATGACATGTGGTTGCCACACATTGCTCAAAATTTCAAAGGTTGCAAGTAAAATAAGCCTTGCTTTCACTAGGTGGTGTGGCAAAATAATAGACAATCATTGAAACAAATGGAACATGTGGCACCTTTTTATTGATTTGCAAATAGGTGTAAATAATGTTGGTCAACACTTGGTTGCACAACTTTATAGGAGCGAAATCTAGGTGTTTGTCAAATTTCATTCTCATTAACCCCTCCACCATGTTGCCACTACGAAGGTTGTATGATGTTTTTAGTGATACAAAAATTCTAAGTTGTTTTTTTCTTTCAGCATTGCTTGAAATGTCTTATATCAGATACATTGGCTTCATATGAAATGAGCTAGCTAAAAGTGTGTTTGTAAGAATAAAAAAATGTTCCCTCTAAAAGGATTAACTCTATAAATTCCCTTTGCTGGTTGATATGGAGACATAGTCAAGGACACCTCCTCAAAAAGCATGCTATCATAAGAGTAACAATATCTTACAGCCTTCCTCAAAATCTCTAACTACAAGATTATTTATACTTATTGTAAAAAATTATTAATGAATAAAGACTAAATTAAAACTTATCTCTAGCCAAACCTGGCTTAGGTAGAGATTATTTACATTTCAATCTACTACATGACTTACAGATTAAAGAGCAGCTTAGCCGAAAGGGTAAACTATTTATTTTTGTGAGGAGCAAACTACCATCAAAATTCATTAGTCAATATGTACCTTCATGCAACAACTTATGCATCTTCAATGGTTTCATATTTTTGGCAAAATATCTCTTAAGCGTCATGGCCCTTGTTGGCAGTAGTGCTGTTCCTCCTTTGCTAAGAATAAAATTTGCCTAGTATAGAATGGTAGGGATATTTTTCTTCAACTCCTTCTTTTTTTTTCTTTTGTAGACATGTTTCCTTATTCTTTGTTGTTGCTTTGCTATTAAAGGTAGCATCTTGTTTCCTTGTCATAACTATGGGAAAAGATAAGATGAAATGTGAAAATTTAATAGTAAACTCACCAAGTGTAATTGTTTTACTACTTATGTCAAAATCCTTAATCGCTTGTGAGTCATTTTAGTTAAGAGAAACATGCTTAGTAAACACCTTGCAAATATAACTATTTTAACTAAGTTCAGGCTTGCCTTGTGAAAAGCTGAATCATGTTTTTTCTTCACCCAAAATAAACCTTTGCCTTCCTGGAGGTCACTACTTTTGGGAAGTATGCACCTTGACAACAACATGCCTCCAACATTCCTTAGCTCATTTCTTTTGCAACCAGTTACTGAGAGTATTAGGATTTTAGGTAGGGAACTCTAACTAGGCCACTAGTTTGGGTTGGACATGACTATTATGTTTAAATTGATTTTACTCATAGGGAAGGTATCCACCAATGCCTCCATATTTGTTTACAAGACCACGCTCCCTGTGTATTTTCTTGGAGGCATGAATCTGATGCTTTTGTTCCTTTTTTGGTGTCTAGGATCAATAGGTTTCGTCCTTTTTTTTTATTAGTTTGTAGATTTGGAGGCATAATGTTTGTGCGGGGGTGTGCTGGTGATGTAGATTGATGAGTCAGCAATGGTGATGATATGGAGGCTAACTAGGATGACACCTGAGAAAACAAGGGGCGTTCTTTCGACGGCACCTGTCTCATGTGCCAGGGGCTACATGTTATGGGCCATCCTTTGTCGTTGGATGATGATATCTCATAGTACACCTTCCAGCAAAAACTTTTAAAAAGATGAACTTTTCAACCAAGCCAGTGGAGCTAGGTAGGAGTGATGGGGTTCTAGAGGTTCAAGGTGATCACACAACTACCAAAAACATGATCGAGACAAGTTGTACGTTGTTAAAAAAAGGTAGCTAAGATGTGAAATACATATGGCTCAAAGATTACAGCTTGAGAATTACACTCATACATAAATCATTGTGACATAATAATAATGATAATAAATGTGACCTCTTTCATCCCTAGTGTAGACTTTTACTCTATAACGAACAATCCTCATGTTGAAAATGAAGAGTGCAGTGACTACAATCTTGAGGTTCTTCCAAGGACAAAAGGGATAAACTTGAGAGTGGTGATGAGAGAAGGAAGGACGACCGCTTTGGAGCTTACGAATGGAATGCTTAATCCCATTTTGATGCTAACCTCATAACCTTGATCGTCTGATGCTCAAGAAGATCTATCTAAAGATTGAAACTGCAACATGTTGTTCCATTGCCATAATATTCGACAAATCTGGAAATATTCTGAAGTGCTGGACGATATTCTTCAGTGCAGGAAAATGTTCTACGGAGCTGGAAAATATTTTCTAGAGTTGGAAAATACCCTGCAAAGCTGAAAAATACTCTGTAGAACTGGAGGCTTTGGAAACTCGAGAGAAATGGTAGTTTATGGGTGATTCCTACGTCTAGAGTAGTGGGTTGA
>BPVZ01000026.1:682329-710023 GCA_020521535.1 Rubroshorea leprosula | reverse complement strand
ATGAATACATGTAGAGAAAGGTGGAGTTGTCTCCATGGAAGGGGGACGCCAGCCGCATCCATGGCCTCCGATATGACAAGGTGTGATACCATTGACAAACGTTGGCCCTTCTTGTCGTACTTGCATCGTCAGAGGGTGATCCTAGTTGTTGTTGCTTGCTGGGCACCGCACCACCATGGACGGGTGACCACCAAGGGACCGTCTGCCGCTACTTGATGGATTTTTGTCATTGGAGGGTAGCCATACTATCCGATTGCAGGGTTGCAACTGTTATCGACCTTACGCTAATCGTACCTAGTTGCGTTGACTCTTTGTCTGTTTCCAGGAGCCAGTAAAATAGAATATGTAGAAATTTGACTCATTGTCCGTTGTTGGGAACTGGTGACATAAAGATATATAGAAATGTGTAGCTTTTTGCCCATTGTTAGAGGCTAAATGAGATAGTAAATCTAACCCTTTGTCCATTGCTGAGAGCTGTGTAGATATAAGAAGATCAGCCTGTTGTCTGTTGATGGGGGCCATGCAGCAAAATAGGCTCTTTATCCATTGTTGGGAACCAAATTATGTACCAGCAAACATCGCTATAACGGACATGACCGTTAAAAACACCCAGCCATGTTGCGCAAATAATGTGGCCGTGTTTGGCCATGTGTAAGGGAATGCTGCTGAAGCAGGACATGTTTGTATCATTCCTAGCGAAAATGCCACTCTTGGCAATGTACACGAGAATAATGTCGGGTGCTGTTGCTGGCGATGTTGACTCTTTTGTAGCAATTAATAGAAAATAGGAACTGCATGTCCAATATAGAAAGTGAGTGTTATGGGCCCTTGTTGATGTGGATCCGCACATGTCATTAGTGATGTAACCATATAAACTCATCCCTCAACAATGTTTTCATACCTCCTATGTTATCCTTACATCCTTGAGGATTTGGGAATTCTTTGTTAAGGCCACTTCAAAAAAGATTATAATTCTTTGAATATGACTTGCAATATGTTAAACAAACCATTAGACAATATGAAGGCCTACACACCTTTCTAATGGATTTTGGTAGAAGTTTACAAGTTGTTGAGGCAGATTAGACATATAGTCATCTTTTTGCTGTGATAGAATTGATTTGATGCTTAGATTGGCATAAGGTTGTAGTGGTACAAGCCTTGTTGCCTCCATTCTTAGAGTTTGAGACACATTGCTTACAACAAGATCATGCAATCTCTATTATTCAATTTTACTTGGTTACCCCCAAGAATGGAAGGAACTCTCCCTTCAAATTAATGACTTTGCATAAATACTTTACCTTTAACCACATGGAAGGGCTTTAACCATTAAAGAAACATGGTTGTCACAAACACTTTCTAAACATAGCAAACAAAATATGCATGTTGGTATCAGAAGAAGGAGACGGGTGATTTGATAGCATGTTGCAATTACAATCCATGCCTTCTGAGTGTGATCATGAGGTTACACTCTAACCCTATTGTCATTTGATTGTCATTTGTTGTAGAAATTAGCATCTTTGTCACATTTTGCAATTTGCCAAACTACTTTAAAGTTGCTAAAGATGTGGCAGCATGACACTTCTTTGAATCCTCTATGGAGACCTCACTGTTGGTATAAGAGGTCTTATTAAATATTTAAGAGATTTTAACAGGAAAGAAATTTATTATTTTTTGTTTCTTGCAGTTATCATTTGTTTGAACCTTTCTTGTTTATATCCCTCACACAACCTTTGAAGTTTTGCAAGGTGTTTTTATTGAAGTATATTTCCCTTATGAGTGTGAAGAACTAAGATCCCACATCGAAGAAATTAATATAGAAGGAAAAAGTGGCTTAAAAATGTGAAGACCTATGGAACTACTAGGCTAGTCTTTTGGTTCCAATGTGGTGTCAAAACATGTAATAGGCCGTTCAATGTCACCTTGCTAGGCCGTATGTTTCCCAACAAATGGCATCAGAGCCAATGGCATAACACTACCAGTGGTAATTTCGGTCTTGGATTGGGCCTAGCAAAGTGAGAGTTATGATGTGTAAACCCATGGTGAGTATACCCATGGATGATGTTGTGCCCATGATGAGTATACCCAAGGACCATGTCATGTATGTATGTCAAAAAAAAAAAAAAGGATGAACCCTCATGAAGGTCTTCATAACTCACGAGTGAAAGGGGGAGTCTTGAAGTATGTTTCCCTTGTGAGTGTGAAGAACTAAGATCCCACATTGAAGAAATTAGTATAAAAGGAAAGAGTAATTAAATATGTGAAAACCTATGGAACTATTGGGCTAGTCTTTTGGTTCTAATGTGGTGTTGAAACATGTAATATGCCATTCAATGTCATCCCACTAGGTCGTATGTCTCACCAACAGTGTCACAATTGCAATGGTTAGCTTGGAAGCCTTAATGTCTAGCTCTACTTCTACCTTTGCCTTTTCACCTAAAGTGGATTGATATACCTTACTATATTTCCTAAACTAGTAACTCTAATGCAAAGTATCTACTTGAATCATAAGTTTTCTAATTTGTAACCTCAATGTGTAAAAGACTTATCTCACACTAGTCCATTAATTTAACCATCAAAAATTAGGAAGCTTAGATCTAGTGGAGTTAACTACTTGCATATAGAAAAATCAAGTTACAAAGAATCACATGCACAAGGTCTAATACAAAAATTTAAAGTCACATTAAAGAGAGAAAAATTAAACTACCAGTCCAAGCATTTTAGTATAATGTATAGATTACTTTCAACAATGTCAAATATTGCACTCAAATTTAACAACAAAAGGAAAAAAAAAAGCTAAAAATGACTAGCATTCTAAAGTGATCAAATTTGATATCCAGAAATCAAAAGGCAAAACAAAGAGACCATACTCTCTATTACTAGCTTCTCACTAAAGGCAAATGCACAACCATTGATTTATAGATAATTGTCCCACAAGGAGCATATGAAAGAGAAACACTAAATGATGTCTTAACTACATTAGTGGAACAATGTAGTTGCTTACCATTTAACACAATAGCATGAATGTAGTTAGACAATGAAAGAGAAGTTTTACACTTTAATATTAAAATATTTATTAAAAAGAGGGACTGCAACAACTTAATAGGTCAACACCAACCTTTCTTGGAAAAGAGGCATTGGAAATTAAAAAAGAAAACGAAAGGTATAATTAGTGACCAATATTTCCAACAACTAAGAAACGGTAGTTCCTGTAGATCAACCTTAAGATTAAGCATTAAGAACAAAAAAAGTAGTTATCTAACTCATTCTATCTTCATTACCATTCTTAAGATCAACATGTACTGAACTATCAAACATAAATATTAAAAATTGTTTTTCTTGATTGACACTAATTATACCTAGAATCTAACAAGGGAAAGACGAATGGGTCAAGCTTGTAGAAACCTGGTCCAAACTCAACCCCAGGAATCTTGTGAAATATCGTAAATAACTATCTTGCTTGAGGAACACTTCGGAAATAAACAAGTGGCACACTCCCATTGGAGGATCAAAACCTAGAGGCAACCCAAGGAGACCACATGAAGCTAGTGATAGGATGTCCCCTCCACCCATTCTCTCTCATTTATTTCACACTTGCTCACATTTTCCTCTCTTAGACTTCACCTTCTTCACTCACACACACACGCTCCATTTCCTTGACTAGGAAATTTTTGTACTTTGTGTTTTTTTTTTTTTATGAATGGATATTCGGAAAATAGAAATAGATCTTTTGCTTTGATGCTCTGTTTTAACATCTACAGTTGAATAGGAAGCTTCATTTACTCATTTCTCTTTGTGCCGAGTTTGTATCGTTTGCCCTATCTTTTGCTAAAGGTTTATTCATATATTTCAATCTAGGCATCCATACTACAAGAGATTCAAGAAGCTACCTTGTGAACTTTTATATTAATTATTTTGGTAATCTTAGTATGTCAATTTCAATTTTTTACATATTTTCTTTCAATTTTATTCTCTAAGTTTCAAATATGGTAATTTTTTATGAATTATTTTGATAAATATGAATTTGGATTGTTCTTTTTATATTATATAAATAGAGTGTTTTTGTGGACATTTTAATAAATTATTTTGATAAATTAATATTTTTTAAGGTTAATTAAGTACATTTTTTCCAATGTAGATAAAATCTAGTGATTATTGAAAATTTTTAAATATTTTCTATATTAGCAAAAATTTTAATGACTTTAAAAAGTTTTAAATTTTTTGATTATAACATCAATACACACCTTTTGGATCAATACTTTCCGTAATAAACTCATCAAAGAGTTATTATTTTTTAGTATAAAATTAAAGATATAAAAACTTATGCATATAGCATAAGAGAACCAATTGAATCCACTGCACTTAGTGTTATATTTTAATGGATAAATGGGCTTAAGTGTTGATGTGCTTGTTGAGACAGAAGTTGTCCGAATCATTTTGCTAAACTATGATATTTTGTCCACATACATAATTTATGAAGATTATCCCATGTAATCTTCTCCATTGTCAAAATAAGTATGGGATAAATTTGTATTCAGTCCTATGAAATATCATACATGACACAGTGCTTTTATCATTTTTTCCAATTCAATCCCAGCCTGCATTGCCCAAAATTCACAAAAATACAAGGATGACGAGGAAAAGTTGCTTCTCTTCATTTATTTCTTTCCTTCTTTATTTTTTTCTTTTATGGGACTCTTCATTTCTTTGTTTGCATGGACAAATGGAGTGCAAATATTACAACTTTGAAATATTGTTTACGACATGCTTTTCAACATTCATCACTTACCCCGAAAAAAGGGTTGTGGTATGAAGAAGAAATGAACACGATGGGAACTTGGCCAAGAAATTAGCCCAATGTTGATGTCGAAGTTGTGGTGCTTGTGACTGATCTTGTTTGAAGGCTGGAGAGAATATACAGGATCAAACCTTCCTCAGGGCATGCCTCCATGAAGAGGACGAAAATGATTAACGTCTGTTTCATTTAATTAGAATTTGAGTGCCATTTATTGTGAGAAAATTCAACTTGAGCCAAAACTGGACAAAAATGGCTAAACCATTGCTGCATTTGTAGAACCAAAAAACAATATAGGTCGATAAAATCATTCAGATAAAGGTTTTCAAATACAAGATGTGCAGAGACCGATTTCTTACAGGTAAAGACCTACACTGTGCATTCAAAAAAATTATCAACAATCCCAACTTAAAACAAATCTAGGAAAAAGCAACACTATTAACCTCAATCACCTGCCTCAAAAATGAAGCATGTAGATCCCTCGCACATCCTATCTTGAAATGAAATTATCCTTTTTATTGGTGGTGGAATTTCTCATGTAGTGCAGGTAGTAGCTGTAGTCCTTCCACTTCCTAGCAATCTTTCAACGAACTTAACTAACTGGCTTGGATAATGAGACATTATTAGTAAATTACCTACTCAGAATTATCAACCAATAGTATCTTCTCAGGATGGAAAGGGCCATTCTCGCTGTGTAGAACCCTGCCATTCCATCTCATTTGATCTGTAATGCCTTTCACTTTCACAATAATGTCCACATGATCTCTAATTATGACAGCCCCCTGAGGGCGAAGAATCCTATACATCTCAAGGAGGATATCAACAATATTGCACCTGATTCAAATGTGATAAATTCAAGTAAGAAAGCTGAGGTAAAAAACCATTCACATTTACCTTGCCTTGCATTTTCAAAGTTGCAGTGCTTTTTTCTTTTATTCAAATGGTTGAATTGACACTCAAACAAAAGGAATATACTTAAAATACAGAAGTAAAACACCCCCCACCCCCCCCTCCCCCAAAAAAAAAGGAGAAAAATTATAGTTAAATGGGCTCTCTATAGGTTAAAGAATGGAGCGAAAAAAAGCAACACTATTTGTGAGATATTCTTGATGCTTTCAGTTTCTTCCTGCCGTTTTATAGCCAAAGAAACTTCAACAGTACAGACAATGAAACAAATTCCTCTCATGAACTTTATGCTACACAAACCAATGATTTTGTCTTCAGGAGTTGGAACATCTAAGATATATATCATGTTTTTATATCAAGCAAACTTCGAGAAATAGTGCTCCCTCCATTCAACTTTAGTTTCCATACTTTTTTTCCTCCAATAAAATAGGGATGTAATAATTAATTGATAAAAGTTCATACTAATCACTAACTACTACTATTTAAATAGACATTCTCATTTTAATGTGCTGCAATTATCATCTTAAAATAAGGGTAAATAGGAATAAGAGCTTTAAATGACACCCTTAATTAGAAAGTAGAACAACTAAGCTTGAAAGCCCTAATTAGAAAGTAGGACATACTAAACTTGAATTGAGGGAGTAATAGCAAACCTTGTTACTGAACTATAAAAGATTGTGGATAATTATATGTCCTAAAACAAATGCACAAGGACTGGTGGACTTCACCATAGACATTTCTGTTACAAGCATTTTCCTGTAGGTGATTTTTTCTTCTTTGGCCATGACAGGAGACAGATTTGAATTTTGATAATTGGGAACATAAGAATAGCTGCAATGAAACAGATTTAAGCAAAATACTTACTTGTGCATGTACATGCTGAAAACACCATTGGCATGTATCAAATCATATGTCCGTGGGTATGTTGAGAAAGCCTCACACCTGGAAGTAAGCATTGTCAAACAACAAATTATTTCACTTTTGTAAAAGAGATAAAAAAAAAAAAAGGAACAACCAAAAGGTGCTACAAGCATACGTGTGTATGAACGTACATTTGCGTAACATTTTAAAATTGAAAATCAAGTAGTTTTGTATTGACTAATCCAAGAAAAAAATCATGGCAATTGGTGGAGACAGGGAACAAAAAAAGAACTGAGATAAATGGATCCAATGCATGAGGAGAAATTTAAACACCAGCAATCATTGTTTACAAACATGTATGGTAAAAGGTTTCGTAGTCCAGATTGACCAAGAAAGGTGTCAATCCAGACAGATATTGTTCCTAACTTCTATTTAGTCACTGACAACAATATCATTTAAGTGACATGAATTATGATTTAACTATTTTCACTAGATTGGACCTGTGAATCCATATACATCCACTCGTTTGATGTCATATTGCTTTTGTTGTCAAGGACCTAATTAAAAAAATAAAACAAAATTTTAGGGACCGAGATTTGTCCAGACTAACACCTTTTTTGTCAGTATAGACTGATAAATCTTTTCCCTCCACACCCATAGGGAGAGACAGGGAAATAATCAGGATCAACTTAGACTTGTTTAAGAATATGTTGGATTGATTGCTATAGACATGTACCACATTTCTAACTGATCTACATTTGATTGAAAAAGTTTGTATTTTCTAATATATATTAATGACAAAGAATTTTATGTAATCAATGAAATAGTTAAACATATTCAATTAATATTAAATTTGACATACATGATCTACATTAAAAGAACAATTAATCAATGGTTGTTTTTTCAAAATATTAACTATATTAAAAGTTATAAGCATGTGTAAGAGTTCCTTGTTCTGAAGGGTGTAAGTTGATAATAACTCATATGTAAGTGTGTATGTACATGCACATGTCATGAATTTGAAAAATTTACAATGAGAGATTTAGGATGGTAAGCAACTTCATGAATCATATTACCTTAAAAGAGAAAAGCAACAATCCCAAATCTAAAACAAGCAAAAATAAGAACCTGATCACTGGCGGTCATTGTTTTGGGTTTTCTTGTAAGATAGCAATGGCATTTTGGGATTTGGTATTACCATGGGAGACCAATGCATTGAATTAGCAGTACTCTTTCTTTTTCTTTTTCTTGTGGATTTTTACCTTTTAATTGCCTGGTAGGAAAATTTTCAATTGTCAATGTGGAAATTTTGGCCTTTTCTCACCCTTAAAGTTCTTTAAAATTCTTTAAAGAATTTAAGTCAACCCAGGTTAACCCTAATCTGTTAGGATCACCAGATCAGCATCAAAACCTGAATTCTACCCATCCCATGTGACCTATGTCTTAGGCAACCCAACCCGCACTCTGTTCAATTTGCAAGGACCATTGGTGAATATCTTCAAAATGAGTTCAATTGTCTAACCTTGTAAAGTAACCAACAGTTCATTCTGATTCAGCAAAAACCCCTTAGAAGAATTAAATACATTATTTAGGCTTAACATGTAATTATGAGCATTTAGTTATTAATATTCAATTTCACAGGAAATATATAATTTCAGGCTATAATTATTTTCCAACTTTTATTAGGATCAGGCCTTTTATTGAGAGTCCATGTAGTAATTGCATTAAGAACTTGAAGTTAAAAGACTAGTTGGAATAGGAATTATTTTCCTTGTTTGAGTTAGATATGCTGAAGTTTCTTCCAGAATTTTTTCAGCAAGATTGTGCTCTTAAGATTGTGTGATGCAGTGAAACTTAGGTGTGACTGCTAGGCATACCAAAGTGTGACTCCTAAAGTTTTCAATCCTTCGTTTCTTTATCTTCTAGTTCTACTCAAAACCTTTAGTCTGCCACACACAACTAGTCTTGTCACAGTTATTGGAACATAAATGGGAGAAAATAAAATTTTTGTAAGGTCTTACCAATTCATGTAAGTTCCAATAAGTCCACGTTCATATACAACACCAAGGGTGTTCTTTTCTGCGTCAAAAGGAACAGCATTCATAACCCAAATTGGATACTTGACCAGTGTGGCTGCAAAACCTCCTAAGCCAGCATTCATATCCATGATATTTCTATATTTACCATCATAAAGAGACTTCAGTATAACCCCATAATATGAAACTCTTCTTTTCCATGCCTGATTATCTTCGTCAAATAATTGAGTGGTAATGCCTTCTATGGTTCCACTTTTAATTCTGGGAGGAGCAGAGTTCAACCTTTTAGGCCAATTTTGAAGATCACCTCCAGATATATCTTTGATATCGTTTACACTCGGAAGACGTGAAATGCATGGATCCATCTTTATGTACCTGTTAAAGGATCAAAAAGAACAAAATTATACAGCTTGATTATTAGCAACAATTGGAACTCTCTTTCATATAAAATATAGGTATATTAACATTAAAAAAAAAAAATTATTTCTATACATTGAAGATTGGACAGTTAATAATGTTGCTAAGAATTCTTTTACCACCTCATTTGACAATTCAATCTTAAGATGCCACAGATTTCAAATTGATGCTTCAGTAGCTGTCAAGCAAGAGTT
Source organism: Rubroshorea leprosula (assembly GCA_020521535.1). Taxonomy (NCBI): domain Eukaryota; kingdom Viridiplantae; phylum Streptophyta; class Magnoliopsida; order Malvales; family Dipterocarpaceae; genus Rubroshorea; species Rubroshorea leprosula. The sequence goes on along the minus strand of BPVZ01000026.1, from coordinate 700,817 downwards.
AAAATGAAAATTCAAAAATTTACATTACTAATCATTAAGTGTTTATGAACATCAGGTCATTTGGACTTTGGTAAATAGGAAAAAATGCATGTCAGAACTTAAATGGCTAAACTTATTAGGGATTCCTGTGTTTAGATCAATCATATAGGTTATGTGTTAATGCTAATCAGGCTCAATAAAAATTGGACACTCACCAACCAGCATCAGGATTAGATGTGGTGCAAAATTGAGGTGATTTGAATGTTCTTAACTTTTGTGAGCAGTGCAAGTGATTTGTAGGTTTTCTCCACACTGCAACTGGTCCTCTCTCAGCAATCTTTTTCCAGCACAATCTCTTAGCAAGATCTTCCAACCTATTTTGCTCCATTTCCAAATCCTTAGCCTCTCTCTCCCAACCCTTGTAATTAACCTTCCAATTTATAGGTGGCCCTGACAACACCCAGTAGCCTCCAGGACGCAATAGCCGATCAATCTCCAGAAGATAAAGTCCATCTGACCATTTTGATTTTTGAAAAAAATACAAAGAGTAAGGAAAGTAAAATATTTTTTAATTTAACTGTAGACTGTAACATGATCCTACTGTCTTTCCCATAGCATTTGAAATATATTCCTTCCACTACAGGCAGAGAATATTTTATTGGCCTTTCTTAATCTCAAGGAAAAAAAATTTGCAAGGACTGGTGTGTTAAAATGTCAGAACAAAAGAAAATGGAAGTGCATACTGTAGATTTCTTAAGACAAGCAATGGTACCATGATTAGTCCATGGGACAAGGCATCTGGAGCAGTGAACCATATCAAAGGACCTTGAGGAGTATGGTAGACGATATGTGCTTAGTACTCCAAGCATGGCTGGAAGTCCTCTTTCCAAAGCAAACTGTACTTGAGCATCATGTATATCTCTTGGTGCAACTGACATTGTCAAGATGTTAAAGTCCATGAGAAAGGCTCCAAAGCTTGCCACCTGCAAAGGATGTAACTTTTCAGCACACATAAATTATAAAAAGTTACTTGGATTTGACTCTAATTTTCAAGGAAGGGAATGGATCTCCAATTCTATGGCTGAATTCTCCCAAAATAACATAAAATAAAATAAAATAAAATAAGCTCTAAGGCTATGAAAGCTCACCCTTCTCACTTTATTTCCTATTTTGGGAAAAAAGAATGAAGCAAAATCATTTGCCCTTTCCCTTGAAATGGAGCCACGTCTATGGACTGATCAAGGTAGAAAAAACTATCTAAAGATCTGGAAGAAGGAAGTAAAATAAGAAAGGAAAGAGAACTAACTACAGTTTTGAGATTTTTAAAAGGTATGAAAAGAAGGCAGATCCAGGATTGTGGGGAAGAAATGTGCATCAAGGGTGCATGAGGGTTACCTAAAAAATATGAAATTATACATGTATAGAGAGAGATAAAGGTAAACCTTAGCTTTCCCAACCTAACCAAATTATAAATAGCAAATGGATTGCACGCATTCAGTCTACCTACCAAAACTAAAGATTCAAACAAATAATAAAAGGTGTTGGCCAGAAGAAAACAAATAATAGCACGTGGAAGTTTCACTCAAAGAAATCAATCAGTGGAAATGAAATGCACATAGCAACCAAGAAAATTTCATGTAGGAAATTACATGTAACACTTAATATCACTCCAAAACAGAAACTTACATCTGGTACTTAAAATAAGAGCAAGCGAAGCTGAAAGAGCAGATATGTAGTACTTTTCACATTGCTAAAAATGTAATTTGTTGTAATTATTAATTAAATTAATTTTAACTAATTTTTTTATATTTTTTCATAATTATAAAGATGTACAGCACTTCTTTAAAATAATTATTAAACATGCACATAGTTTCTACAATAGATGAACACAGAAAAGCCACAGCCATAGCATCACAGGGCTCCAAAACACAACCTAAATCAGTCATACCCCTAAAACAGTTGCCTCAATGCAAGCCTGCTCAATCCAAAATTCAAACTAATCCACCTTAAAAAACCTAGAAGCTAAGATAGCAGAAACTGCATTTTGCCTTTCCAAGTCTGAGTAAAAACCTTTTAATTCACAAATACATGCACAGAAAAGGAAGAGAGAGGGAGGTGGAAACTGTCAAAAACTAACACAGAGACCTATCACTAAACAATCAAAAATGAAAGAATTCTTTTGTTGATAAAAAGAATGAATTCTTTGACGTTTTTGTTTTTATTTTTTTGGTTGGGAGGGGGTGGGGTGTTATACAGTACTACTACTTTGAAAGCCACACAGCAAAAACTCATATTATTCACATTCTAATCATGTTCAACTGGAAAAATAATCAAATCAACATAAACTGGCACTTAACATGTAAGAAAGCTAATCTCCTCACATAACAGACCTAAAAATTCAATCTTTTGAGAAAGAAAGGCAAAAGAAGCATTAGAAATTTGCAAGAGTACAAGGACAAAGGCCATTTGGAGCAACAGAGAACTCACAACTAGAGAGCACTACTCTTTTCACTATAATACAAACAATTCACACAAATTATATGGGGGAAAATAAATCAAAACAGGGAAAAAGGTAAAACAAAACTTAGTGATATATACCAAGTCTAAAATGGGCAAAAAAAAGTAGGATCAAAATTTTATTTTTAAAAAGAAAATGGAAAACTCAAACTATCATCCCAACTGAAGCAAAAGCCATGCTCCACTCAATTTTATCTTCCTCAATACATCAGATAATTTATATCAGTTAAAATGGTTCTCAAGCTTCCTTTTGCCATTTAGTGGCATAATGTGACTCAATGTTCACCTTTTGTAATCAAGGCCAAAACTGAAGCAGTACATGAGATACAAAAGATAAATTTACAGCAGCCACTTCACCACATTTTGAAGCAACAGAGAACTATCAATGAACAAAAATCCAGTTACAAAATAAAATATATAGCAGATAGCAGTGTAGAATACCACCCTCAATTGCTTTATGGGTCACTACTGGAGCCCTAGTCATAGAAAGGCGACAAAATTTAGATTAATTTTCTCCTTAATTCCATTTCCACAATTAAGATAGAGTATAAAAGAAATTACTTACATGAAATGCAACATTGGCTGCCAGAACTGATTCAAGATTGTCAAATTTTGCACTAACATAAACTATCAATGCATCATCCAATCAAAATGAAAATCTAACATGGAAGCATGTCTACAAATTATGAAGAAAAGTAATCCAAAATTTTCATAAAACAATCTTTTAAAATATTTTCATCTCTTAGTTGCCCTAGATAATTAAGATATCTAAAAGACATAACAAATTAGTAAATACTAGAATGGAAAGATACTACTAACATATTTAAATAAAACTAAATATAACCAGAAGCATGCCTCATTATAATTCTTTCCAAATAAGAGATAAAATGCTATCATTAACAATTTCTAAAAAGAAATTGAACCGAAGAAAAGTCACATTACCCCACATCCAACATCAAGAACCGTCCTAATCCTCCCAGATTTGAGCGGCAGAAGCCTTTTTATCACATCTATATAACCCTTCACTCCCATGGGGAAAGAAGTTCCACCGCCAGGAAAAAACAGCCTTTCGCCTTCCAATCTAACCCAATTCTGTGTTTTCTTGTACTCAGCCAGTTTCTTAGAAGGTACATTCTTGAACCAAGCATAGTCCCTGCACTTGGGCCACGGAAACGGTCTCTTGTAACCCTTCGGCTTTGGTACCAAACATCTCGGCTTCTCAATACTTTCCGGACAATGCCGTTCTCGGTGAAAGAATCTCCCAACTCCGAATTGCTTCTCTCTTGATGGGTCATGACATGGCAAATAGTTGGTGAAGTTGCCGGAGCAAAAGGGAAAGAACTGGAGGGTTTGGGTGGTCTGATGAGAAAAGGGTAGTAAGTGGTGTGGTTCAAAGTCAAGAGGCGGTGAAAAGTAGCTCTGATTAGAAAAATTCAGCTGCAGACAAGGGCGTGAGTAACTGCGGCTAGAAGATGAGGAAATAGGTGAGTTGATATTGGAGCCAAGGAAGTAGAAGAAAGAAAGGAGAATGGCGACGAGGAGGAGTCTGAGAAGTGGGTGATGGGAAAGCGGTGATATTGCCATTTAGGGTGGCTACCCCCCAACGCCGTTGATAGCAAAACCTCATCTTGCTTACTGAGTCTTTATACGGAGCAGTTTTTTATAGCCTCTGAATTAGTGGACCAGAATTTTTTAATCTATCTATATGTACGGAAGTTGAAGATTTTGTTTATTAAATTTTTAATATGAAAAATTATGAAAATAAATTTTATTTTTGATATTATTATTATATGTAATGATTTAAGTAAATTATTGATAATTTTTCCAGATATAAGTTTTACTCAAGTAAAATAAAAAACATAATAAAAAAAAATAAAACACAACTCGCTTTCATATGAATCACAATTGCATTTAATATATGCAACAAACCTTTAAATCCCTATGTTAGTCTAGTGGACGAATTGTATCTCGTGAGGGTTTTTAAGCAGATCTACTCATAAAATCTCAATATAAGAATACAACTACAAGATATGTATGCAAAGAAAATTTAAGAATTAAATTTCAATTAGATACAAAGTCTCAAATATTTAAGAGTTCTCATATACTCACTTAAAGCAAAATACTCCACTTTATTCTTCACACTACTTGTCAAAAGATTTAGCTCATGACCACTTAGTGCGTGTGAAAATTTATAGTAAAAAGTTTCAAATTTAGACCTTCATAGCATTTATTATTATTATTATTATTATTATTTATGTATTGAGTTTTCTTAGGTTTTCTAATTTACTCAGGTAATGAGTTTTCTGCCTATGACTTCCAAACTAGTTGGTTTTAGGGCATTAGATGAAGAGACACCCCTAAGAACATATTTACCCAAGTAACAAAGGTCATGAAACATTCGACTTCTTTTTTTTCTTTTTTATCCACACAACACATTCTTTCCAAAACTATTACTTATCTTTTAATGCGAATACTAACATTTGTTATGAAAGCACCCGATTACTAAACAAGTCATAAACTTAAAGTGCTTTGCATTCTCATATTTCAAGTTATCATTTGATGTGAAAGTTGATATGGATCTCATACTTAACTTCCAGTTACTAAGCAACTAGAAACATTGGAGTAGAAATTAATATACTCTTTTGTGTGTTGGCTTCTTTTTCTCCTTTTTTTTTTCTTTTTTTTTTTTTCTCTTTCTGTGCCTTTTAGGTGCTACTAAGTCCTTCTTCTAAACTTCTCACTACAAACTTGTACTTAAGTGAGTTATAATATTCATGAACTTAAAGTTCATCACAATGGTGTTATCTTTCAAATTTTGTTTCAAATTTTGTATCTCTTTTGGGATTCAAAGATTTAAAAGTTATTGAATTTCCAACTAAGAATATTCAATTTTCTTGACACTAATTGAACCAACTCCTAAAAAAAAAAACCCTAATTTCTAAAAAAAAAAAAAATGTGTCATGCAAATATGAATGCAACTAATATAAGAATAGACATTTAAAAGTTTTTCTCTCTTAAACTTAAATCAAACATTGTCCTCAATGTAAAACAAAAGTAAAACAAGAGAGACACTTCCTAGGTTTTGCACTTGAAGACTTAAAATTTAAGTTTTAAAGTTGAGTTGTCTTTTCAATTGGAGACTTTAAGCATGTGAATTTCCATAATCTCATCCCCCATACTTGTTCAATGACCTAGTCAAAATTAAGGAACAATAATTTATAAGCAACAATGCTCAATTAATCAAATAAATCACCTCTTAGTGAAATGTGAATTTCTCCACATTTATGCATCAACCTAGGCCATGAAAAAATAATAATAAATCTAAACTAATAAAATAAAAGGCAAAGAAATTACAGAAAAGAAACATTTATACTTGGGTTGCCTCTTCAGAAGCGCTTAATTTATAGTCATTAGTTAGACTTTCTACCACTCTAAGGTGGTTTTGAATCAGGTTATGGGACATGTCCTCTTGTTTTCTTAAATCTTAGCTTTCTTGCCCTTAAGTTGAATTGACCATAAGATTTTCTCCAAGGACTATTCTGTGGTGTTTGAGTTTAGGCCAAGAGATGTGCCTTCCCAATTCATCTAGGATTGCCCCATTTGATTCCAAGGAAGATGATGATGTGTTCAAGAAATTTATGTATTCTTTGACTGGGTCCTTTGCTTGAATAAGATAAATCTCAAGTGGACCCTCATAAGTGTTTTCCTACAAAATTTCATCAACCATATCAATAACAAAATAATCATTAAAATCAGATTTGTTAACAAAGACTCCCCATTGGACACTTCAAATGACACTTGAGCTATTTCCTCTTCTTCTTTAGGGACATCCTCTTGTTTAGTTTCTACAGGCATGCTTTTCACTTCTCCAAGTTGTCCTTCAATCTCCAAGGGTAAAATGTTTACCTCATCTTGATTTGTCATTGTTGCACTAGGGAACTCACCTTGTATTTCTTCAGCAACTAAGTTGAGCAAATAACTTGATTGAACTTCCAAATTTTTATCCAAACATGTATCCTCTTCTTGAGCTTGAAATCTTGATTGTGCCTCTAGCATATTTTCATTATTCCATGAGGAGTTTGGATAATTTATCCAATCAAAGTTGCATGTATCAGGATAAAAATTACAATGTTGGCAATATAACTTATAAGAAAAATCTACTTGTTTATTAGATGGTCTAAAATAGCAATCAAAACTAAAATGGTCTAATTCACACCATCGCCAAGTAATATTAAATTGTTTTATTATAATCTTTTTTAATTCAAACTTTTCAATGACTGCTTGAAATCGTTCAAGTTCATCATTGTCAATTTTTACTTCCCAGTTGATAGTTATTGCTTCAACTTGTGCCATTAACTTTGGACCAAAATATTGATAATTCATATGAGTGTCTATGACAACTCGATCTATAATTAAACCTATAAAAACAAAAACAAAAGAAATGAAAAAAAAAAAATCAAAGTAAAGAAATAAAAGAAAGGAAAATGTTCAAATTAAATATAGAATTAACCAACTTCGATATTAATTAAATCAACAATCCTCGTCAATGACGCTAAAAACTTGATGCACTAAAATCACCTTAACAAGTGTACTAGTGGTTTCAAGTGATATAATGATGAGAAGAGTGTTGAACCCACAAGGATTGTGTATAATTAAGTACCAAAATAATTAATCTATATTTATTTGAACAATAAAAAAGGAAGAAACTTCAATTAAAAATAATAAAAAGAAAATAGCAATTAAAATAAACTTAACTAAGATATGAGATGCTAAAGCACCAATTTCCCCATAATCAATCAATATAAATTTTGGGTTAATATACTTTTAAAACCAATTTGTTGAGTGTTATTACATGTGATGTTAGATTTCCATAAATTAATTAACTAGTTTTTTCAAGTCAAATTAATCATTTATTTATTTGTTAAATTAGTCACATTTCTATGTAATTTTAAATAAATTAATAAGTATTAAATTTTATGAAAACCTCTAACTTAAAAAGAGGAGCTCTTAACTCTCTTTACTTCCTCTACTACCATATATGATATTAATTATCCATCGATCTTATAGTCTAACATATGATTTATATTATTATTGGTTTAATTTACGTAATTTTTTCTTAAATTTATACATAAATTACTAAATTAATTAAAAAATGATTAAATTTCAATGTATTAAAATCAATAATATAAACTAATAGTCAGCTAGGTGCCGCCACCTTATGTTAAGCGCGCACTGCAACCAACATCTCGGGTTTTTGACCTTCCAAGCAGTTTCCGCTAATGGTCAAATTACAATCTTGGTCCCTAACTTCTGGATTCTACACAACTTAATCCTCAGTTTTTTGATATTGGTAATTTGCTTCTAAAAATTATAATTTCTTTCAATTAAGTCTTTTCCTACACAAAAAATAAAAATTATGTAAAATCAAGTAAAATATCATAAAACTCATTTAAATATCAATAATATCAAAATAAAAATTTCACATTAATATTTATATGAATTTAGGTCATTAGTAATATTAAAATTAAGTTTTATTTTTTACACAAATTAATAATAAAAATTCACGGTTAAAAACATAAGTTAAAAAAACCTTAATGAATTTATTTTTTTATTAATATTTCAGTTCCTTTATTAAATTTTTAATTATTTTCTTTTTTGATACATTTAATAATAGATTAGATAATAAAAAATAATTATTTTCTTTCCTTAATCTCTCTTCACATGCCTCAAAATTCAAATTCAAAATTTTTAGTTTAAAATATTATTTTTTTAATTACTTAAGACATCCATATATATCAAATTTTTAACTATGTAGAAAGTTAACTAACAAAAAAAGATTAGCATATTATATTGAAAAAAAGTAAAAATAATATATCTTGACATTTAATATAGTAAGACTCTATAAAATTATTTAAATATCTTTAATAAATTTTTTAATATATTAATTTATTAAAAATATTTAAATAATTACATAAATAATTTTAACATTTTAATTATCAAGAGATTTTAATTTTTTGCAATTCCAATTGCATTAATCACATGAAAAATTCAAATTCTTAAAAGTGATGACATAGGCAAAAAATGAGTCCGCGTTGAAAGCATTAGTCCCACACTGCCACTGACCTTATTAATTGATTGATTAACGGATTAGATGAATTAAAACATGAAAAACTTAACTAATTTTATAGTATTTTTTGATAATGAACTAATTCTATTATATTAAAATTGACAATTAAAAACTAAAATTAAAAATAAAAATTTACACCTTGTCAAGTAAGAATTTTTAAATTTGACAACTAAAATTAAAACTTTTTTAAGTTGTTAATTTTTTTAATTTTAATTTAATAATTTGCAATTTTGCACAATAAAAAACAAAAAACAAAAAACTGACAACAGTAACGGCTCTAACTTTTCAATTTTCATTAACCTTTTACTAACTTTTTCGTTAACTATTTTAAGCTTAATTAAATAATAAAACAATGAAAAAAATTGGTTAAAACTTCATTTTTGGTTCCTCTACTTTAATATAAAGCCCCTTTTAGTCCCTCTATTTAAGAAATCCTTTTTCAGTTCCTAAAGTTTAAAATCCAATCCCTTTTTATTCCCTTTATTATATTTTACACATGTGGCACATTAGATGAAGGAAATTTCAAAGTAGAGGGCTATTTATAGTTCATCTACTTAAAAAAAAAAAAACTCTATCTTTAGTCTCCCTACTTTAAAAAAGTTCTCTTTTTAGTTCTTCTATTTTGAAATTTCTATTAAGATAATGTACCATGACAGAAAAAAATAATAGAGGGACTAAAATGGGGTTAGATTTTAAATTTTAGAGACTGAGAAGGAATTTTCTTGAGTAGAGGAACAAAAAAAAAAGGTTTTTTTTTTTTTTTTGTTAAATTAAAGGGATAAAAAATGGGTTCTAACAAAAAAAATCTAAAACAACCTTTTTGAGGTTCTTCCAAGAACTAATCTCATGTTTGGGTTGAGAGGAATAGAGGGGAAGGGAATAGAGGGGAGGAGAAGGGAGGAGAAGGGAGGGAAAGTTCCTTCTCTTCTTTCTTTTTATTTGAATAGGTAACTGAATTAGAAAAAAAAAAAAGCAAAAGAAAAATTCCCCCTCCTCTCCCCTCCTATTTTTTTATAATCAAATAATTTTTTTTTCTCCTCTTCCCTTCATTCCCTTTAACTCAAACATGCTATATGTGTAACACCTCCTCTAGTAGTTCACTAGTACTAATAATCTGCTTGATTGGGCTTGAAAATGCGATGGAAGGTATTCTTTCCAAATTTAATTAATGATGCATGTTTTATGAAAGTAAAGCTAATTTCCATAATATAAACATAAAGAATGATTTTTTTTTTTTAACAAGGGTAATAGTTAGGAAGTTAGTAGAGTTAGTTTGTTAGTAGTTGGGATTTCTCAGAATGGTGAACATTCCACCCCCTTATATGATGCGCGAGCGGCCATTAAGTCGCAAGTTGGTGGAGTTCACGGCGGTGGCAGAACTCGAAACCCTGACCTCCGCCTCATCCAAGCCCTAAGGCTTGGGGGCTTGGGGACCAACCATTGGGCCTCAGCCCAGTTGGTAAACATAAAGAATGATTGTTTTGGATAAAACCAAAATATAAGTTCATGACATTACAACTTTGGCTATAAAGAATTAGTATTCTATTTCTAGTAGGGCTCATTATCTTGTAGAATTTTTCTTGTTTAAGGAAAGATGCGCCTAAGCAGAAGTTTCATGTTAGCTCAAGGATTTCTTTGTCTCCTTGAATCTTCTCTCCTTCTCTTTTTGAATGTGTCTTTCATGTGCCCTAATATTACTTCAAGAAGCCTTTTTTGGGTATAACAATAGTCTGCCATTAGGATAAATGCATGACTGAGTTTTTCTTTAATATTACTTCAAGAAGCCTTTTTTGGGTATAACAATAGTCTGCCATTAGGATAAATGCATGACTGAGTTTTTCTTTAGTTTCCTTTTATTTTTTTTCTCTTTTTTTATTTTTATTTTTATTTTTTTTTCATATTTACGCTTTCTTCTTTTTCTTGCACCACTATCAGTTGTTGGGTGGATCATGAATAACTTGCTCCTAATGGTACTTACATCTATCAACCTTTTTCTTACTTTCCACCATTAGATTATGAGAAAAAAAGATTAATAAATTTTTTATTAGGATAGTAATCTAACTAACTCATAAATATAATAAAAACTTATGAGGCCTAAATATAAATTAAAGAGTACAGACATAGGTCATCACAAAACTCATACACACCTAAGTGGGTTTAAAAAGAGTCAGTAGAAGTGTGATACTTGTAAAGCTAAGGGCCTATAAATATCCCACACCCCACAAAGGTTAAAAAAAAAAAAAAAAAACTCTGTTTTGAGCACTTCTCTCTATTATACTCATCTTTCTAAAACAACTGTAACCATAAAATATTGTTCATTTAAGTGTCAAAATGCCCATCTCTCAGACAACTCCGGGTCTATTTTGCAACTTTTGTTATTGGTCAACTTGCGGTCAACCTAAATACATTTTTTTTGGTACATGTCAACCTAAATACATTTTCCCCTTCAACACGACACCGTCTATGGAAATCTAAATAAAAAGCTTTATTGCTTTATCACTCCAATTGACCGAAGGGGGAGGAGGAGAGGAATGAGGGGCTCTTGGATGATGGTTGGTTCTCTCTGCAAAAGTAGATATGATAAATTTACCCAAACAGATTTAATTACTTATATGTAATGTTTTTAAATTTGAACCAGAAATCAAACCGTTTTGACTTTCGGTCCACGATTTAACCAGTTTAATTGGTTGAACTGGTAAAACCGTTGGGTTAATCAAACTATTATAAATATATTATTTCACAAAATATTTTATAAGATGTTAGTTGGATGTAGTGGTAGGTGGCTGATTTAACATTTGAAAGATCACAAGTTTGAGTCTTCTTTAAAACAAATTTTAATATAATTGTGGTTTTAAAGATAAAATAAATATATTATTATAAAGCGAAAAAAAGCAAATAAGAGATTGTGTCTCAAGTGGTAGAGTTTTTGTTCCATATCATGGAGAATGTGTGTTCAAATTTCATGATTTGTTCCATATCATGGAGAATGTGTGTTCAAATTTCATGATTATCATCAATAATTTAATTAAAAGCTTTGAAATTTTATTAAATAAATAAAATTTCAAGCACTCAATGATACAAGAATTACGTCATCTTATTGGTAAAGAGTCAGAATTAAGAAATATAATCAGATTATTTATGGAGTAGCGTTGCACAAAGGGCGAGGTCGTCACGAAACGAAAGCACAAAAGCATCATATGAAAAGAAAGATGTCAGCAAAAAGGAGGCAGAAAAGGTCAAAACGTGTCAGTAAAAAACGTTTTCAAAATAAAACAAGCTGTAAATTAGGGAGAAATTTCATCAGATCGGATGCATGAAAATTCCAAAGAAAGTGAACTTATTAATTAATATTGCAGGCTCGACGAGACTACAAGAACCCGGTTTTTCCCTACGTGACTGTAGGTAGCAGCAAGCAATCTATGGATGAGCACGATGTGCAGCAAGCAGCACGTGGAGGGGTTGTCAGTAGCGGGCGGACCTGCTAGCAAATCACCATCGACTAGGAAGAACGGCCTTGGTGATGATCAAAATAGCCACCCGCGAGCTTGATGGCGGCGGCAAAGCAAGTCTCCCAACTCGGCGTGCAAATGACGAGTTGCAAGCATCCTGTTTGAGCGAAAGTAGATTTCCAAATTGGGCCCAACGTGAGCGATATGAGCTATCAGCTATGAGCTGGATCACTTGTTCGGTGGCGATACTATTAGAGAACAGCATATACCCAACTGAAAATTTTGTGGATTATACATGTTACTCTGTTGGTTATAATTACAATCGATATATATAATCAACAGCTGATTCTATATATATATATATAAATAAGAGTTGAAAAAATGTAGAATTGACTAAAAAGTTTTTTGTCGGCTTTATTTTTGTCTATTAATCAAGGAATGAATGAATTATGATTGAAATAATATTGTATAATTGACAGTCAATTTTTATTGATTATATTTATACATATAATTGATAGACATTAACTCTCAATTATGTTAGCTTCACCTATAATTTTTTTTTTCAAAATTAAGAAAAAATACTAAAATTTGATTATTTTATTTTGTCTATTAATTAAATTGTTAAAAAAATTAAATAAAATTTAAAGATAAAATCAATTAAGTCCCACAACAATATATATAAACAAAATAATTTTGAAAATAATGAAAAAACAAGAATATTATTCAAATAGTATTATGAGAGACAAGGAAAAAACAAATAAAACTACAAGTAATTTATCAATAATGAGATAAAAAATTTTCAAAAATAAAAGAAAAAAGCCTTTTTATACGTTATGATTTCATTAAAAGGAAATGAAAAATATAAATCAAACATAAAATGAGAATTTATCTCATTTGCACATGTAATATATATATATATGTATAATTTGCACAAATCAAAATACAAGTAATTATTAGTAGATCAAATAAATTAAAGTAATTCGATGATGAAGGAAAAAAAACCTTGAAATGGATGAAAGAAGATAAAGGATTGCAACCAAAATGAAAATGGAAAAGGTAGAAGCATAAAAGATAGGTAGAGACTTGAATTCTTTACGAGAATTAAACCATGCATAACAAGAATTAGAAAGGGAAAAGATGAAAGAAGAAAGAAAAAGGAAAATAAAATGTAGAAGAAGAAATAGAAGGAAAGAAGGGAGAAGATAAAGCGGGGTGCCATGTCTATGAGAAGGAAAGAAGGAAAGATGAGCTAAGAGAAAATCAGAGAAGATATTTGCTAGTTTTGATTTTGTATGCCTATATATTGTTATATATTTGATAGAAATGCTATTAGTTATGTTTTAAAATGGCTATCAGTTATGTTTCAAATCTAATAGACAGGTAGAGACCTAAATTCTTTACAAGAATTAAACCATGCATAACAAGAATTAGAAAGGGAAAAGATGAAAGAAGAAAGAAAAAGGAAAATAAAATGTAGAAGAAGAAATGGAAGGAAAGAAGGGAGAAGATAAAGTGGGGTGCCATGTCTGTGAGAAGGAAAGAAGGAGAGGAGAGCTAAGAGAAAATCATAGAAGATATTTGCTAGTTTTGATTTTGTATGCCTATATATATTGTAATATATTTGATAGAAATGCTATTAGTTATGTTTTAAAATGGCTATCAGTTATGTTTCAAATCTAATCAATTGTAAAATTCAAATTTTTTTGGTGGAAATGGGCAATCTCGAATATAATCGACAACTTATAATGACTATCAGTTATGTGTTTATAACCAATAGTATTGGTGTTGGTTATAGTAATGTAACCAATAGAAATATAATTATTAGTTACATGTTAACCTATTTTCTTAATGACTTACAAAATTGGTGTGTAGGTTATTTTTCTAAAAAGTGATGTGCTGTTTAGCTATTTGAAGATTTATTGCCATAAAAACATGAGATATTTTTAATTAATATTATATATCAATTAATATAAACTCCTATATTATAGATTGAGAATTAGTTAAATCATTATTTATACACAAAATACATACTAATGTCTAATATTACACAAAATATTTGCACTAAACATAAATATATATATACCATAAGTATAAAATATCAATATCCTTAAGTAGGCAGCAATAAGTGGTTAGGTTTGGACCCCCCAAAAGAAAGACCATTAGTCTAGGGTAGTGCAAAGCTTACAGATGAGTACTGTTGGCTAAGTAAGCGAATATGCTCTTGAGATCTCCTATCAAAAGTAGCCTCCAACTCCAATACTTTTTGTGATATGTCCATCCAAATACGTACTACCACCTCTTTTTGAACTTGCTTCACCATTTCTTTTTGAACTTGTGTAAGCTCAGACTGTAATAGTTAGACCTATGTTGTAGGCATTTTGATAGTAGAGAATGAGGCCTCACTAATCTCATATTATTGCCAAGGTATGTCATGCTCTGTTGGGTCCTATAGTGTGGATATCCTTCTTATCTGACCCTTTTTAGGGGATCCAACCACCTTATTCCAGATAAGTGGATCCTAATCTGGCCATAACTCTTTATTTGATCCATGCTTCTCATAAACTTTTGGTGAGCATCATTCTATTTTAAATATAAATTTTCATTAATTAGAATAGTTTAAATTCTATTAAAATTAATTATAATAAATATCATAAAAGAATTTGGTACTTAGATATATCTGCTAAGCTTTTGGACATATCCAAACAGGTGGGGCACCTTCTTTAGCATCAGGTTGGTGAGTCATGTAAGCCAATAGGTACGATTTTAATGGTGACTCTAGCGGTGCAAGCCTAACTCCTCCTCACTTCACTACTTGTTAAACACATCAAGAAAATTAAAATTTTATAACATTCAACATTATATATAAAAATATATGTAAATACTGTACTAACCAATTAATCTTTGTGGATCCCAACTACAATGCATCTAGTTGTATAGGTCACATAGGCACCCTTTGCTTGGTTTCTCCAACCTCTATCTTGGAATGCAATATATTTGAGTTCCTCCACTTTATTAGCAAAATCTTGAAGGTATCTTTGTGCATGAACTCAGGTAATTTCTTTGAAGTGTCCCATCTCTTTCATACAAGGTGGAGCTTAATGCAAAAATGATTCTAACAATATAATCTCCAAATCCTATAGATGTGAGCATCATCCTCTTTTCAATAATATGTCCTCTGTCATATTAAATTTAGTTAAATTTATTAATAATACATTTAATTTTATAAAGAAACCAATAAAGTTTTACCTAAAATATCAACTTTTCCCTTATCAACCTAATAACACAAAACATTTAAAAATATCTAACACATCTATATCATAATCACCCACACCAAATTCTAACCATCAAAATTATAAGAATCAAAATCTTAAATATTTCAAACTCATCTATATCAAAATCAATTATTGTTAGATTTGATTTTATAAAAAAAATTGGTAAAGTTCCACCTTAAATATCAACTTTCCCCTTATGAACCTAACAACACAACACCACATTTAAAAATAATCAACACATCCATATTATTATTACCCACACCAAATCCTAACAATCGAAATCAAAATAATAAATATTTCAAATATTTCAAACTCTTATCAAAATCAATTATTATTAGACTTAATTTTATAAAAAAAATTAACAGAATTTTGCTTAAAATTTCAACTTTCTCCCTGCCACCTTAATAACAAAAAACATTTAAAAAATATCCAATACATCCATATCATCATGATCACCCACACCAAATTCTAACCATCAAAATCAAAATAATCAAAATCTTAAATATTTCAAACTCATTCTTATGAAAATCAATTATCATCAAATTTATTTTATAAAAAAAAAATAGAGTTCTACCTAAATTATCAACTTTCTCCCTATTAGCCTAACAATACAAAATATTTAAAAATATCTAATATATCCATATCATGATTGCTAACACCAAATTCTAGCCATCAAAATCATAATAATCAAACTCACAAATCTTTCAAAACTCATCCATAACAAAATCAATTATTATTAGATTTGATTTCAAAGAAAACTAGTAGAGTTTCATCTAAGATATCAATTTTCTCCCTATCAACCCAACGACTCAAAACATTTTAAAAATATTCAACACATCCATATCATGATCACTCACACCAAATTCTAATAATCAAAATCTCAAATATTTCAAACTCATTCATATCAAAATCAATTATTATTAGATTTGATTTTATAAAAAAAATGGTAGAATTTCACCTTAGATATCAACTTTTTCCATGTCAGCCTAACAACAGAGCATATTTACCAATATCCAATATATCCATATTACAATAATCTACGCCAAATTCTAACCATCAAAATCATGATAATCAAAGTTACAAATCTTTCAAACTCATCTATATCTAAATAAATTATTGTTAGATTTGATTTTATAACAAAATTGGCATTCCACCTCAAATATCAACTTCCCCCTTGTCAACCTAACAATACAACATATTTAAAAATATCCAACACTTTCATAACATAATCACCAACACCAAATTCTAACCATCAAAATTACAATAATCATCTAATACTCTAAAAGATATGATCAACTTGGTTTTTTTATGCATTTGACGAGCTTTATTCTTCTCAAGCCTTTTCTATGTAGAACTAGTTATTCAATTTCCAAAATAGCAATTCAAAATAAGATTAACAATAAAATTGTCTATATTAATATAATAAAAAGCGAGAAAAAGTGTTGATACCTAGCCTTTTTCAACTATTAATTTCCAATGGAACTAAATTCACTATGTCTCAAGTATTAATCTATTGCATAAAAAGCATAGAGAAGATTCATAAATCTATCATTATTTAATCTTATTTTCATACCTAGAAATTCTCCCAAGTAACCCTCTTCTTTTCCTCAAGCCAAGTGGACCAAAAAAGCATTGGATCATCATATAAATACTTTTTTACAACTGTAACAGTCCTACAAAATCTTTCTTTGCTAATTATGTCTTAGTGATTTATTATAAGCAATTTTCTTTAACTCGAGTTTGCCAGGGCCTCATCCCCTTATCCATGCCATGTCCTGTCTTCTAGATCGCATGAGATAACTCCTCCTTGAGCTTAGCATCCACTTGAGGATCAAGCTAACCAAACTCAGCATTCAACTCAACCTCTAAATTACACTCTGCAACCCCCTCTTCCTCCATTGTTGCATCATCACCAAGGTCCTAGTCAACCAATTAGGGACTGTTGATGTTGTTGTTGTTGTGAGAGAGGTTGATTCAACGTGGGCAATTGTTGTTGTGTAAGGATAGCTTTACAAGGCCCACATATAAGACAACAGAATTACCTTTGCGGTTCAGGTAGTGGATTAATGGGCTATCTAGAGGATGATGCATCTTGAGTACCTCGTCCCTTATCTATATACACAAAATAATGGAAATACATCAGCTTTCATTTCATAAAGATAACCAAAACTATAAAGAATCACAATAAAACCAAACACAAATATTTAAAGGCACCATAAATGGAATAAATAAAAAAATAAAAATAAAAATAAAAATAAAAATAAAAGTAAAAATAAAAATATAAAAATAAAATATAAATATAAATATAAAGAATATAAAGAATATGTCTTAATTTAATAACTTATAACAAACAAAATGTAAGTAGTATAAGTAGTCATCCATCTTTTGTTTAGTTGATTAAAAAGATCAAATAAAATACATCTAGTAACTTTTAGTTAAGTAATTTAGAACTTCTTCTTTTGATGTTTTTACCCCGTCAAACTCTTCTTCCTTGCCATCCTCATCCACACATTCTTCCTCATTTTGTCTTGCCCACATGGTAATTACATGTCTTCATTAATCATTACTCTTTCTCTTCCTCGAGATGCTAGTGAAACATGATTATCAAAAATAGGCGAAGGTTGCACCAATTGTGGCATAAGAGGATTACCATTCCTGATAGTAATTATTTACACCATCACCCAACCATGAAGTGTTAATTATTGCTCTTGCTCTAACGTTACATGCAGCATACCACCCTTTTCTACAACAATTTTGAAATGGATAGCGGGTATAAAACACTTATAAGGCTTGACTTGCCAAGATGAAAGATTCATCTATCTATAATTTAAACTAAGGATTTATGTCAACCATACGAGATGTTGGATGGACCATAATAACTTTGTTCATATCATACCAGTCATAATTAAACAACATCACTAATTGAGAAACATATGAGTCAAAATACTAAAGCTCGATAACTTATTTCAAAATCCTATAATAATTTGACTCATTATCATTTAAAATGGATCCCTTGCCACAAGCACCACTATTCATGGTCTTTTTTTTTTTTTTATGAGATAGTATGTAACTAGAATCCATTAACCCAATAACCATTATATACCCTAATATTACAGACTGGTTTAGTTATTGAAATCAATAAGC